>JARPRH010000740.1:11230-27254 GCA_031763665.1 Calameuta haemorrhoidalis
AGTTCAATTTAATTGGACTCACCCGGGATAATAAAGTATACAGGATGACCTTTGAGATATTACGAGGAATATTTCGATAATTATTACATCTAATGATTATACCGAAAAAAGATGATTTGCCTTTCTTCTTTTAAAGAATTTCAAAATGAAACACACCGATGGGATGTGGCCGAGAGTTTGACTGGTACAGTCGGCAACTTCACTCTGTTTAAATATAGATTGAGGGTTCAGGATTGTATGATTCAACAGTGTCTTTAGAAATACAGGGGCCCGGTTCAACCAGTTTTCTCAATAGAACTTCATCTTCATTTATTACACTTAAGAGTTTTACATTTAACTATTGGCACATATAGCTAAGTCATAATTATATCAAAAATTTATAAAATATTATTGTAATATATTATCAGTGCTTATAGTTTTTAACTTTTCATATTTGAGGTAAAAGTCATTATCATACTTGGCAAATAGAAATTAAATGATATTATATGCACAGATGACTTATTTAATGTTTTTTTTGGCAGTTCACAAATCTTTAACAAATGACACTTGAATTTCCATAAAATAACGGCAATGTATGCTAAGATACAAGAATAAAATATAATTCAGTGCGAAACTAGGTACATGCTTACTTCGTAAGAAAAATTCTATGCAGAGCCAGGTGTTACTTGCTAAAGGGTTTATTGTTCTCGATCTGTCGAAAAAAACACTACATGGTAAATAAAATCTTGACCTTTTAGATCTTCTTGCTTATACATCTAATATTTATGTTACAGATATCTTAAAGTGACGTACTTTAATTTTTTTAAACATGATAACGTTGAGTGACGTCACCATCTATGTCCAACAAACATAACAATATTATAATAATGGAGCATTTAGAGTCGAACGTCAAATCAATTATACTTTAAGGGACCATCTCCTTACGAAACGAAATGTAAATAAACCACCCGAAAGTGGAACTGATGTGTGGTCCCACTATACATATATGTATGTATAAGCAAAGTAACGTGTAAGGCGTATAGTGCAACGTGATTATTGCATGCAATACGCAGGAAAGTTATTATTTTCTACTGAGCTGTATTGCACGTAATATTGCATTCAATATAACTAATATATAAAAAACACAATATATCACATGTGAGATTTAATAGTTACATTAATATTAGACATAAACAATTTAGCAATGTAATAACTATATCCCATCTATATATAATATTAATAAATAAATCTTACGACACATGTATATTAATGGGAAATAAAACCTGTTTTATTACTTGTTACTACTTCGTATTGTGCAAAAAAAAATTATAAAAAATAATATTGCTATTTAAGAATTTCAAAATTTTATTAATATTATCGATCTAAGCAGTCTAGCCAAATTTAGACACTATCTACTATTGATAACAGATCTATAGGATGGTAAGCACAGATCTATAAGGAAGTATGATTTTTGATATGTCGTTCAAACTTTTTTTATTTTCATATCGCGAAATAACAAAGAAACTTAACTAATTTGGATTTCCGAAACAGTAAAAAACTGGTTGAGAGTTTGGAAAAATTGTGAAATCGATGATCCTAAAAGTATTCTAAAACCTTAAATCCCTTCATATTTTGAGATAGAGTTTTTAAAGAAGTTTTCTGGAGAATTTACAAAGTGAAATACAGATTTGTGTTTAGTTTAAAAAATACTGAAATAAATAAAAAAAATGCAATAAATCATACTTGTTAATTTCAATTCAATGATTATATATGGTAATAATAACTACTGAACTATTGTTTTATAAATGCTATAAAGTATTATTAATTGTTTATTGCTATAATTATTCTTAAACACCGCTACATATTAAAATGGATAAATATTATTCAGTACACATATTCATTTAACATCAGAAATTTTCTACTGAACTACCTTTAAGAAATTATACAAATTCAAATGAAAGTCACGTTCAATTCTTTATTCTAACCATTGAGGAGTATCACTTAATTCAATAGGCGTCATATGTTATGCGGCACGCTGTCACAGAATGAAAATTAGCAATCAAAACGCGTAACATTTAAGAGAGAATATTTTATTATTGATGAACACAGCTGCGCAGAACGCTCGTACGTTATTATTTTTGTTAATTAACAATATGTAAAGCCTTCAATAATCAATCTTAAATAATAAATCTGTATGAACTGTTTTAACATACTGCATGAATTTGTTCACACATATTATGTTTAATATAAAAGACTTCAAATATTCACGATAAACAATCACAACAATAATGCTATCATTAAAAAGTCTTTTATCGTATAAACTCCGTGGCCTGGAAATTGTATTAAGGAATACATATAGCTAAATAAGTATATGCATTTCATGTTAATTTTTACATTGCAACCCTATATAATTTAAATACAATATTAAGAAACCGTTACCTCGAAATTTTCCTACGCCTTTCCTATCATATTTCTCATAACTCCCATTAAAAAATACACAAATTCTTATCCCTTGCATTTTTAAACACAAATTCCCCAACAATATACAAAATCCTCCCTTTCTGTCCGAAAACTCCCGATTTCTCACTAGACTAAATGTAAGTACACCTTTTTCTAACAAGAAGCATGTAAGTTCTAGTTTTATTCGAGCTGTTGTATAGAGAAGGTCCTCAAAAATTTAGTCTATGATAATCAAGAATTTTTTTTGAAGATTTATGCTCTCTCAAATTTTTTAGTGAATTCTGTAGAACTTTCCATATAATCTAGATACACTATGCATTCGCTCCGTGCATACAAATATATCTATACCTTAGCGAACACGTGTGGTTACTACTTGCGCTATCTGTATTTCACGTCATAAGCTCTCGATAAACATTTGCTCTATACGTACAATACAAATCCACACATGCTCACTAACGTTGAACTATATTAGATATTAGATTTTGCGGTTTATCGACAATTTCTCACATATGCTTCCTAAGATACTATTGCATTTGTGCGCGTGCTCGGATTACAAATAGAAAACGAACTGAGAATCGGAATAAAGTTCCATCATCCCTATTAGGCCTAATACAGGTGATGAAATTTTTCTCTAATTTTTCTGCTTTTACCGTTATTGATTTTATTTCCTTGTTCAAGATAAATAAAAACTACTGGAGGACAACTCTGACTTACAAGGAACATCACTTTAGTGTCCCCCTCCGATTTTTATGAAACTCAACTATGTTGTAACTCTTGAAAAACTAAAAAACACGTATTTTTTTTATCGGCGGAAAAACGGTTTTAGGGGGTGAAATCAACCCCCAAAGTTCAGCATGTCGAGGGGTGATAATGCAGTTTCACCTAGAAGGAGTCGACCGATTTCAATGAAACAAAAACTAAATTGTTTCTCATCACGAGTAATGAAAAGTACACCTAAACATTAAAAAGAAATTGTCTCTTGTGGCGGTAAACCACCCCTCGATTATTGTTTTTTTATTTTAAAAAACTTACAAATGGAATTTAATGAAACACGTACCATTTGAAAGGGAAAGTAAGTGCTTTTGCTCTTTTGCGGGAAAACACGTTTAAGGGAGTAAACTACCCCCTGCATACCGATGCATGAATTTCCATATTACAAAAAATATTTGTAAAGGGTTATGCTTACCATTTAGAAGCAAATATAAATACTTCTTGGTAAATAAAAGAATACTTTAACATAATGCCCGTCATTAGTGAGTGTAAATCAATTTATGGTACAAATTGTTTTACAATTTCTTTTCTATTAATTTTTTTAATGCAAGCTCTGTTTTATTTTCTGAGTGCTAAGCATTTTTACATAAATATTCTCATTAACTACACATTGCTATTATAATTTATAGCAATCATGGTTCGAAATTCGCACAGAAATGAAAGTCATCGCGAAAATACTGCAAACACAAAGATTGTTTGCATCACGTGCATCCTATAATAGCAACATTATTACACCCGCATATTTCACAGTGTGTTTGAGAATATTGACCGAAAGGGAAATCCACAGGATTTTAAAACTCTTCTAGTTTTTTGGTTATGTAATTGCTTTTGAACCATGTATATTTGAAAAGATTCGTAATTTCTCCATATGCGAAATCCAAATACATCAAGCGGTTGAATTTCTCCCGTTGCACCTTTTGATATTATCATCGGGATAATATTTTTTCCAGTTCGCGTTGCTTTGCGAACAGCGTCTGGGCAGGCGGTAGTTTACGCCCTTAATTACGGGTAATACGATAATTTTCACTTACTATTTATTGACTCTCACTAACGAGAATATTTAAAATTGTGCGAGAAGTGCTCCTATATGGAGATTCATGCATCGGTATGCAGAGGGTAGTTTATTCCCTTAAACGTGTTTTCCCGCAAAAGAGCAAAAACACGTCAACTATAATTTTACTTCCCCTTTCAAATGGTACGTGTTTCATTAAATTCCATTTGTAAGTTTTTTAAAATAAAAAAACATTAATCGAGGGGTGGTTTACCCCCACAAGAGACAACTTCTTTTTAATGTCTAGGTGTACTTTTCATTACTCACGATGAGAAACATGTTAGTTTTTGTTTCATTGAAATCGATCGACCCCTTGTTAGTGGCGAATTGCAAGTAGAGGAGGATTCGCTAGGAAAAATTCTACATTCGACTACAACAATGCATAGATCAGTGCCGATAGTAACACGGATACGTTGCATATAACCCTTTAACACTAAACGTACCATCGACGGGTCATTTGACCCTTTTAAAGCCAATAATACGTTTATAAAAAGTTGTCGGCATGTTTAGTGTTACCTTGTCCGTCATAACTGCTAAAATGATCTGCATGATGTTTTGAAAAGGTCACAGAGTCGTGAGCTGCAAAACAAGATAGCCGCTTCAATGAAAGTCTATGTGATGAAAATGAAATCCAACTAAGAATCCCTTCGAATATCCTTTGAACGTCATTATTGAAACTGTTTCCTCACAAGGATATAAGATTATTTATAATTTCCTGTCATGTATTAATTGCATAAGTTATTCTTAGTATATAGTATATTCTACCTACACTATACATGTTCTTTAATAATAATTTTAAAATTCCAATCAAAGATACATAATAAAAGTGCCAAATTGAGTGATAGATTGATTAAATGATGTAATGTTTTAGATGGTTGTAATACAGAGAAGATAATATATATTGTTTAACAGTAATTTGAATGATGCATGATTTCCAATCGAGATAAGTAAAACGTTCATGCATTTCACCTTCACAAATGCAAGTACGCGATATCTAGTTGAATACCAATTGAGAAGGAAATCATTATATGGTAAACATTGTACGTCCTTGCGGTATACGTATTACAATCGAATTGCAATCAGTGTTATGGAGGGACTGTGACCACGCAGTAAATTATGTAATTGATTACTTTATATCGTTGCCATTTATCATTGCCATGGCGATACTTCAATATGTTTTATGTAAATCATAATTTATCTTTTTGGAATGAACAAATAGAATTCAAAAATTTAGAATAATAGACAAATAGTTAGTATGACAATAAGAAAAGTGAAGAAATTAAAAATGATTTGATAAAAGATAATCGGATTTATATCTTCAGATTCAATTGTTAAGGGAACTAGGGAGTACATCATAACCTCAAAATAGAGTATATTAATGTATAAGAAATATAATAATAAGTTCTGATGCAATTGCAGTGCACGGATATTCTACAAACTGGACTGTTACTTACATGACACATTCATGTGTAACGACTGACAAATGTCTAAGATGCCTATGTTATGATTTTGACTGCATCTTACGTTCCTACTTCGCAATTACTCCTTAAGAAAATAATATTTCAATACTTGGGGACAAATATGTTTGCACTCCAGTTCGATAAAGATAATGCAGAAATTCTGTGTAATTTATGATTGTTATGATTGGAGCTACGAGATAGCTGATGACACTATATGACTTATCCCCTTAAGATTTTTATTGACAGATGGTATGCGTATAACTTATTATATAACATATAACTAGTCAGAGACCGGACTATAATGATTCGTAAGTCTTTGTCGTATCTGGTTTTTACAAGCCAGTAAGAATTATTTTCTCTATTCTTTCGCTGTTCCGATTGACTTGTAAAAATGACTCACAACGACTTATTTTTACGATTTATTGTATAATAGAATAGTCTTAACCCTTGAAATGTATGGTAGAGTATTAGACACCTCAGTGCTCACTTTTTTGTTCGAAAACGAAAACTGTTGGTGCAATCATTTCATTGTTTTATATATTCTGGCTTCAGCTGCTGTTCACTCCTGCTTATTTCACGTTTTAAAGGATTTGTAGTCATTCTACTATCTGCATTTTAATTATTGTTCGATCACTTATACTTTTGATATTTTTTTCTTTTTTCTTAGTGGGCGGAGCACCATACATTCTATTTAATTATTTTCACTACACCGGTCAAGGGTTAAAAAAAATTCCAGAGTCAACCATACAAAAGTCCCCTGATTGATCGACATTTTCAAATCGAAAGGTTTGCATCAATTAAGAACTTGGATTTCCGAGTTTTTCAACTAGTACGACTAGCCCGACACAATTTTCAAGGTATTTTGAAAGCATTGAACAACCCGACACTAGATTATACTTTTAACTTCGTGATGTCTTAGGTATTCTATTTTTAAATACGTGCACAGGAGGATGAGGTTACAAACCAAGAAAATTATTTCATTATTAAGGGAAAATAGCTAGGAGCATACTTGAAAGCATGGATGATTTTCGGCATTTAACAAAATAACTATCATATTTTAAGGGATTTATTCGTACACCGCTATAAAATGCATTTTTTAAATACAAAATATTATAAAAAAGGCGGGGATACGGCTATTGCCTGAGAACGTATTCTGAAAAACGGCGAACACAATATCTTGGAAATATTTTATCTGATATCATAAGACCAACCAAATTTTTAAAGTACATAACCTTACCTATATACTGTCGTACTACTAATGGTAGCTTTAAAATGCATTGTTTACTCCGTCTTAAAGTTTACTCGGGGAATCCCTTAAAGATGAACGTATAGGCACCATCGATTAATTTTGCCCAAGCTTCCGAAACTTCAGAAGTAAATTTCGAGCCTAGTGATTCCTTAAGTACCTCCAAAATAATAGGTTTCAAGTTCTGAAACACGAAAAAAATTATTAAGGGGGCAGGAGAGCATATCTTAACCTCATATTTGAAAAAATCGTAATTTAGCAGAATTTTATAAGTTTTCATGCAAATAAAATGCCTGCATATTTCTGCAAGCTGCACTGGTTCTTATACGATACTTTTATACGGACTAATTGATCAATAACGGTGTGAAGTATATGGAATTTTTCAGCGTACGAGATGCTTGTCCCGACGTTTTAGGTTTGTCAGTATATCTTTAATTCTCAATTGTTCTTTACAAAGGTGAATGCCAATAGTTGTAATATATAAGTGTATGTGCATGTCATGAAAAATGATATTTAATGATCTTAAATTAATAATGTTACAACGACTTACATTAAACTGGTCCTTTGTTTGTCCACGAGTAGCATGTCTTTCCCCTAACATCGTCAATTTAGCTACCAATAGTTCAGAATCATCCAAGGAATTAATTGCAGACGATAAAGCATTGATGATACTGGACCCGTGTGCACGAAACTTGGGATTATTTTTAAGATCATCGATAGGAATGTTGGAAAATGCGGTAAACAATTGCTGATACTCAGGATATTTTTTAAATAATCTGAAATTCCATTCTCAAAAACAATTTCGTAAATCGTATAGTTGAGTTGCGATATCGGATTCAGATTTTGACAAATGGAACATAAGGAATTTTCTGAATTCTACCACACGCTGTCCAGCAACGAAAACAAAATTACATATTATATTAAGCATATTCCACTAATCTTTTTACTTGAGTAGACTAAAATTAAACTTAGTAAAATTAAGTACTGTGTATTTGCACTTTCTTATCGATTAACATTAAAATCCAATATCGCAACATGGGTAGATCGTATTTTACCTCACTAGCACTTTAAAATCAAAACTATTTTTAAAAATTGTATTTTATTAATTTATCCACCGATTTGAAATTCATTTTATATATAATATTAACAAAAAGCATTGGATCAAAGTGGGCAAGGATCAATTTAATTTATTATACATATAGGTACAGTCGGACCATCATCATCTTCAGGTGGCGCAAAAATCCTGAATAACCTTAAATTAAAAAAGAAATCAATAAGTCTAAACTCACGCCAACATAATTGCAGCACCTGACGTGACAGAATCCTTGCTTATAGGAATCCAAGTAGATTGTATAAGTCTCTTTTGTTTTCCTGTCAATCCTGTATCAGGATTGATAACATCATCATTAGGATAACCATGGATATAGGTAAGTATGTTTCCCATTATTTGTTCTAAAAACAACAATGGCTATGTTACAGGGATTATTATGTCGTTTTACTCACATTCGTATGAATTCTAAATAATAATCAACTAGTTTTAATGAAAATTGAATTTAAATTATTTCTAATTATGAGTTAGAGAGACAAATCTGTACTTACAAATCTGCAAGTGATTCACTAATCAGGTAAAGAAGAACACTAAATAACTGAATAACTTTCCTAATAATAATTTCTTCTGTGTTGAATTATACAACAACAGATCTTCTTGTTTCTAATTCTCTTTATTAATTATAAGAGATCAAGTAACGCACAGTAGTCAATATTAGAGCGTCAATAGAGAAGCAACTTTCGCAGAAGGAACTGGTGCTATGCGTTTAAATTATACTACCATACAGCACACTATTTGGTGTCTGACTTTAGCTGGAGTGGGAATATACCAGAGAAGTAGGGATTAGTTACGTAAATAGTAGCTTAGCTGAAAGATTTCATTCATTTCACTTCATAATTTTGATAAGACGTCAAATATCAATACATGACTTATGTGAGAAATACGTGAATATTTATTATAATGATAAGTTGTATAATTATAATATGAGCTGAATTATAAATTATCTTACTCTTTTCATCAGTTCCACTAATTATAATGACATAAATTGTAGTCGAGTTTTCCATGAAATATAAAAGTTCCTGGAAAAGATCAAAATTGTGTACAGCATGTTTTATCTTATAGGGTAACGTATACATCTTTCTGAGGATCGGATTTTCATGAAATTTGGTATATACGGGTTTTCGGAGTCACTGATTACGGACGTAAAATTGAAATTTGATAATTTTAAAATTTAGTGATTCTTGGCACTACACAGAGCTAACAAGGAGGACATGACAAGTTCTAGCTCCACTTTGTGAAGAGTAGGTAATTTATACTACGGATTCGTAATCAGCGACCCCAATAATCCCTTTTGCACAAAATTTCAAGAAATAATCTTAAAAACTTTGTCAATAATGAATTTTTCCAAAGAAATCGGTTATTTCATATTTATTTATAAAATTTTAACACTCAATATTTATGATTACTCAACTTTTTTTACGTTCGTTTATTGCTAAGATACCTGAAAAATTCAAAAAAACCTACATGTGTGTGTTACCGCCAAACTTTAAATGGTTTTAAAAAAGCGCCTGCAGATAGATAAAACAATATACATAGTATTTGCTCTAATAGAGTAGTTCGACTGTTACCTATAGTCGGTCTACGTGTAAGATTAGCAGGTTCGTGTCCGTGCTAAGGCGGCAGGGTTCCATAATTTTTGAAACAACATATTCTAATAATCTTCAGATCCATTTTCAAAAAATTACAAAAACATATTAATATATCCGCATCCATTAGAATAATCAATATGACACAATCTTCTAATGCCTTCGATAAAAAGGGAATACCTAACTATTAACGATTCCGGCTAAGAATAACATTTAATAAACGAATGACTAATGAAGCCAAGGGGAAAACCAATAGTAGTTAGTGCTAACATGTTGTTGATAACAAAGCTGAACTGTCGTCACATCTGGGGTCACAACATCAGCATCTTTTTGCTCCTCTACCGTTTCAAGAAAATCCACTCTTGTAGAACTCACACATAATAATACTATTATAAATAAAAAGCTTCTGCGATCCTATCTTTTTCTAACAGACGCCATCGTATAAAAATTTGATAATATTTTGGAAATTTATCAATGTTTATTTTAAAAGTAACTACAAAACATCTTTACTTTTGTGAATTTTTATTACCAAAATTTTTCGAAAGTTTTACTAATAGTGAACGAAATCCTTCAAAAATAATACAATTTAAGTAAGAAAACTTGTAGAGTCACCCAAATTATGTATACTCACAATCAATTGATAATATTTTAATAATCTCTGCTAAGAAAATGACCGAAAATCAGCTGCCATTTCGGCAAAATTTTTATAATTTGTAGGTAATAAAAATGGACCAAGTGGCCAGTATGTTTTTTTCATTTTTTAACCGACTTCAAAACGAGAGAAAGTTAAAATTTCAACCGTGTATATATTTGCTTTTGAATCTGCTATAAGAATTCAAAAATCGTTTAGCTAATAATCTGGTAAGAAAAATGTTACGGAAATCACAAAAATTTCTTGCAATCATACTTAATCATCAAAACTTTATCAATTGAAACAAATTTAACGTAGTTACCAATAATTCGATAATTTCACAATACGCATTGAAATTATATGTACGATATATGCATTTTATACTCTATCTGGACCGTAACAGCCGTATACTTATTCTACGAACAAACGTAGTTAAGTTCGGAGAAAATATATACATGCGTGCATCACATCAATACTGACACTGACAATGATAAGAGGAGTTGAACAAGTCTCCCTCTGCTAGTCGGTCTCGTTATTCAGTACGCAAACAGTTCTCTTCGTGTTCACTGTGTCATAATAAAGTCTCTTAGATATTTAATAGACCAAATTATATATATAGTATAAGAAGGATACAGTAAAAGTTCAGGTGCGAACAGGCCTGACAAAGCCGTTCGTAATATGTTCGTGACTTAGTTTCGGACGTTAGAGCGAACAAAGGATTTTGAATAATTATTCAAAATGGAAATCCGAATTAGTAAGATGATAAGTGGTTGGATTGCTGTGCTTCTTTGCCTCTTGGCAAGTTTATATTCCAGTAATGGCAGCATTGTCAACAGGTAAAATAATATAAATTGTAAAAATCATATATAGACAATGCGAGCAGCTAATTTTAAATGAGATCATCCCTTTTTTAATTGGAATGTTCGTAAATCTCAATTCCAGGGGTTATATATTCACTGCACCAAAACACCTATTAGCTGGAGAAGCGGAAACTGTATGTGTATCTTTGCATAATGTGGAATTGCCGGCTCATGTTCTAGTGGAATTATTCACTCTAGAAAATGGCTCCGACGAGGAAATACTGGCGACAACGAACGAGGTCGTGAGGACTGGCAAGTTTGAAATCCCTTTAGTAAAATAATGTTTGACAACGTAATTAGCTCACTCGAGTATCCAGGATAAGGATAAGGCACGCTATCTCCACGAATCGAGTACCCTAACAATTCTTATTATATTATAGTTATACGCCGTAAATAGCTACGGGAACCTAAAAGAAATAATTATCTTCTCAGCAACGCATATTCTTAATCGTAGAAAGTTAAAAACGAATCTATAGATCTTTGCCCTGCGTGGTTCGCGCGACATTCGTTCGCCTCGTGCAAGATAAGGAAATTCGAGGAAGACCTGTCTGGGATTATCTGTTGCACAAATATAAATTATGCATCCTAAATTAAAGCAGCATATGCGTAAATGAAAAAAATAATTTTATACAGATTGCTATTAAAAAAACTTATCGCTCTCTAGTAACACATATTAAATAAAGAAGGAATTCGTGACCCTGCATTGGAAGGTGTCCTTGTCGGAATATTATCTGTATAAATCATTTATAATGGTGACTATCACGTACCCTCACCTCGTCCCTTAGAAGCCTAGCATGTTTAAACAAATTGTAAATTGAAATTGTCGTCGCTTCCTGCGAGGGAGCTGAATTGGTTAGGCTCCCTCCACACCAAGGGGTAATAACCCATCGTGCTTACATGGGAAACCTATCCATGTACTATATCGTATTATTATTCATCCAGTCGTGTATATATGTGGATATGTATATCTATATATATATGGCTAACACAATCCAACTGCTGATACACCTATACTAATGAAAAATACCATTTGCGTATTTGTTTTCGTTGATAATTCACTCTGTGTAGATTCGAGCGGACGTTGCTCTGTCGAACCACTACCACCCTACACCATAAACGAACCTTAAACTATATCGAACGTATACACTGATTGATCGTATAAATAAAATATTAAAGTTTTGGAATAAATGAAAACATTGAAATTAATGTTCCTGATTATTAAAATTTATAAAATGTTGAAGTGATCTTTCAAAATTTATTGGAAATTACTACACGCTGATTCAATGCAAGAATTAGACATTTATGTTGCATCAAAATGAATTTTTATTCCTTATTACAAAATTTATTACGACGTTTATATTTATTCGTGTCACATGCATCACGTATAATTGATTTGTTGATTGCTATGCGAATTAATTACGCTACTTGGAACTATATGTATATAGAGTTGGTAGAGAGTGAGTAACGTGAGTCGAAGGGAAGTAACGTTTTCTTGGTATAATTCTATTGAGACTCAGCAATTCAAGTTAATTTTTTGACACGTAGTTAACGTCATTCAGAAGAGTTACCGTGTATGGTTCATCGTGTGTATAATTAAATGTACATGATGATGTAAATATAGACTTGCGTGTTAGCCAATTTACAGTTGAGAGACTTGGAATTTCCACGTAGTTTAATTACTATATTTTTAGAAGAAATTTAAGATAGGAAGTTGTAATTGATAGTACCGTTGCTTTCTGTATTTTTGTTGCCTTCTACATCTATTATTTAATTGAAAATTTAATTAATTGATAAATGTATCTAATCATGTGAAATTAATATTGGCCTAAAGGTATGGAAGCTTGCATGGAGTTGATAGTTCCAATGACTAAACATTCGATAGCGACTCTGAGGGTTAAAATGAAATTTAACAAGCATCCTGATTACCTAGTGAACGCTCAAAAGGAAGTTTTCATAGATCATGACTCTATAGTGTCTTTCGTGGAGACAGATAAACCTGTTTATAAACCAGGACAAACTGTGAACATTCGAATTCTTATGTTGAAACATGATTTGAAGCCACATAGAAAAGCGGTATGAATATATTCTGTATTAAATGTATTATTGTATTAATTAATTATCCTATTTAACTTGTGTATATTTATGTCATGTAACTTTATCAGATTCCAAAAGTGTGGATTGAAAATCCATCCGAGATAAGAGTAGCGCAATGGACAAACGTGAGTACAGAACATGGAATGGCTCAATTGGCTTTTGGACTGTCTGCAGAACCAAGTCCGGTAAGAATTCAAAAAATTATAATATTTTAAGATATTTCTTTTAGTGAAAAACTGTAACAGCTGCAACTTGGCTTTCTTAGGGCACATGGAAAATCAAAGTTGAGAAGAATAAAGCTTATCCCCATCTTGGACACACGGCCACTTTCGAAGTGAAAAAATATATTTTGCCAAGATTTCAAGTGACGATAAAGTCCCCAGGATATATTCTTGCAGATACTGAAATTGTAACTTGGAATATATGCGCCAAGTAATGAAGAATATCATATGTTATTAGCATTACAAGAGAATTGATTTTTCAGTCCACACTTTATACTTTTATACAGGTACAGCTATGGAAAACCCGTGAAGGGTACTTTGATACTAAAATTGACACCGCAGACTGCAAGCTGGAGACGCAAGCATAATCATCCAGAAATAAAATATGGAACCGCAGTATTTATCGTGATTTACAGTATTTTAGATTTTTTATAGAGATTACATTCATTTTAATTTGTTTTATTATTTTTATATACAGATCGATTCACCGGATGGATGTACAGAGTTTCGTGCTTCTGGTGAAGAACTTGGTCATGCAGATTGGACAGTTGCGCCCAACGATATTATACTCACTGCAAACTTTACGGAAACTGGTACAGGTGTAACTGAAACAGCTAGTAGCAAAACTGTTGTGGTACATCAGGCATTGAAACTTGAATTCATACCATATACATCAAAATACTTCAAACTTGGTTTACCATATCATGGAAAGGTAATGCAAAAACAAATAAACTTTGAGGGGTTACGCCAGCCACCTTTGAGGGCCAAGCGATAGGTCAACATTCGATAATTTTTTACTAAATATTTCATAGTTTGAAAAAACGTTCACGGAAATATTACTGAAAAATCTATATAAAAATCCTCATTATACATATTCACGGGAAATACTTCGGTCATATTCCGTATTGGCGGTGTATAAGAGTTTGAGAACACGGATCATCTAAAGTTAAAAATTCCAAAATTGTTTTGCAGATAAATAGTATAATTAGAAATCTACGTACGATTTTTTTTTATTAAAAAATTGTGCAAATAGCAGCCATTTACAGATAAAAATTATTCTTTGCATTAATATCGAAATTTAAAAATTTATAATAAAAAATGGCCAATCATATGGAAAAATCGTACGTAGATCTCTAGCTATACTACTCATCTACAAAATAATTTCTGAATTTTTGATTTCAGATGACCCGTAGTCTCAAACTTGTGTACACCTCCAATACAGAATACGGCCGATTATTTTCCGGGAGTTCATATAACTCGGAAATTTATAGAAATTCGTCAGTAACATTTTTGCGTAAACTTTATCATACTATGTATTTAATATATCTAAAAAATAAACTTTTTATACAAAAAAAAAAAGATACATCACAAAAAATTGTCGAATTTTGACCTATTTTCTAATCCTTGAAAGTGGCATAGCCCCCCCCCCCCCCCTAAATTTAAGTGAATGAATAATAATAATAAATATTGGCCCCTTTAAAGCTAAGAGTCCTGTACCAAGACGATACTCCAGCTCCAAACGAAAAGATTCAACTGTGTCTTAGAGTAAGAGGCAAAGAGGATTGGATAAGTGTTGTTGTTGAATGTCGAAATTTCACCGCCTCCGCTGATGGTTTCCTAGACTTTATTGTACCACCACAACATAAAAATATTGTACTGCTTCATTTCGCTGCTACTGCTGTTAATTATGCTACTAAATATTACTCGCCTGATAAAAGATGGAGAGTAGGTATATTAATCTATATATTAACCTATAGAAATGCGGAATACTTTATAACCTCTCTGACCATATGTTTCACTTGATACTTTTCCCATTTTTATGAAACTTTATAGTTATAGGTGTTTAACGTGGCTGAGTTTAAATATCAGTTCAGATTAAAAAAATTCGATATGGCGGACCAGACTAAACAATTATAGATTTTCATAAAACTTTGTTATATGTTCATGAAGTTGCTGAGACTTGTACTTTTTCAAGTTCAAAGTTTTCCAATTTTGGCCGGCATGTTGGATCCTCTATTTTGAAATTTGAAAATCTCATTATATAATATGAATTCAATGACCTAAAAACACACTTTGAAATCAAAACTTTTTAAATATGTATGTGAATTTTTTTCGAACTGTGGTCCGCTATTTTATATTTCGAGAATTTGAAATTATATTTGAATTCAGCGACATCAAAAACATATAACTATTATATTTCATAAAAATCTATTAACTTAAGAAAAATGTTTTCCTTCCGAAGGCCGGAAGACGTTATTAACATCTCGAAAATAGTGTTCTATTTTCTGACAAAGTACGTATTGAGATTAGAAACATTTGACTAAAGCTAAAATTGCAATATTTCGAAAAATTTTTCCCTACCGTCTAAAAGTTAATGCAAACAGAATAATATTTAATGATCTTTTTATAAGGTCTTTATGGATCAACCATCAGCATATATTGAAGTGACACCCTGGTACTCACCATCGGACAGTTACCTTGCAGTGGCACGAGGATCTCAGCCAATAATTTGTGGAGAAAAATATTCTTTTAACGTCATGTATACAGTTCCATCGAA
>JARPRH010000742.1:6025-43935 GCA_031763665.1 Calameuta haemorrhoidalis
TCTTTTTCTTTTAGTCGGGATCCACATCACGTACATTCTAATGTTAATTATATTGAAGACCTGTTGTTGAGTGTTATATCAGGATGAGATGTTTCAAGGCAATTAGCCATTGCTTTGATATTGTTATTTTCATCAATTCGCCGAATGCACAAGATAACAAAATCGTTGAAAATCATAGCCGAAATCATCAGTATTGCACTAGATTCCTATCTCGCCAATTTTTTTTTTTTTGAAGTCTAATGTTTTCTGACGAACTTTCTTTTTTATTTTGCATGTCTAACATTTTTTCATTTTAGACGCAGCGTTAAGTCCAGATCAGGTGTCCATTTTTGTACACGTATAATTTTTGTAAAAGAATTGAGCATCGTTAAAACTTACAAGAATTAGTGTTGATACTGGAAATATAGTTTGAGCCTTTGCCTTCTGTGTGAATAAATTAAAACTACGGACAATTCACATGTATTTTGTAGATGTTGACACATTCCTAATTCTGACAAGCGTTAAAACTTCCTATCGTAAGATAGGAAAAGGAAGAGAGATCATTTGAATATAGTCATCATGGTGGATTCTCCAAAGTCGCATTTTAGCTAGAAAGAAAACGGTATCTTATGAAGTGATGTAAGTAAAAGTAATACAGAAAAACTTAAATTTCGGCTTTTGAAGGTACTGTTACTTGTACTTCGGAAGCAAAGAAAAAGATTCTTTTCATGGTGTACGTTATATCTGTCTCTACCGTTAAACAATGTTCATTATAAAACTGATGCCAAAGCATTTACATGTTTCGACGATAATACCAAGGACGATTGTTGACACATGAAATGGCATCGTTACTTTTTACCTTCACAGTTTTGTCGAACTAGTCGTATGGATTAAAAAGCACAAGGAAATAAAATGCTTCGTTTGTTAAATTCTTGAATTATTGGACACGTACGACGAATCTGCCAAAGCTGCGAAGGTGCCGTTAGCAACAACATTTTGTAATGCGTTCAAACACCTTTTATATTTTCTTAGGTAATGTAATAACACCTATCGAGTCTCGATTGATTGCTGAACTTATTGACAATTAGTTTCTCTCTTACAATAAATGGGCAAAACGTTAATAAAAGGCTTCTATTGAAAGTATGCATGAGGTTGGATTTACCGTACTCTTGATACTGGTTAACACTTGAAGTAAAAGCATCTTTGATATTCTGCTTGACATGATTTATCGCGCTATTAACATTTATACGATAATGTATAATAAAATTGACATTGTCGATTTTTCGATTGTACATGTAGAAGTCAAGAAGGGAGATATGTGAACTCCGTCAAAGCCAAAGATCGAAGTTATGGAAAATTAAATTGTATTGGATGTAGGTGAGTAAACGCAATAAATTCCAGCAAGTACGATTCGAGTCGCACATCAATGATGAAGGTAAATTTTAAACGATTTCTATCTTTCTCCGAGAATTCTTTTGTTGTCGAACGATGTTGTGAATCATCAAAGTACATAAACGTAACTTTTGAGAAAGTATTGTTCAATATCTGAGGCGGTAGGCATTCTTTAATAGTATACTAGTGAACAAAGCTGGTTTAGGTAGACAAATCTTTTGATTTCCCTATGTGCTGAAAACGTTCCTTGCGCTTTATATTTTAAGTTAAGATTTTCATAGATGTAACAATTGTCGAATACAATTTTGTGGAGCGTTACACTTTATTAATTATTAGGTTGCATTAAGTCTAAAGACCGTGCAATACAAGCAACATATGAATAGTGTGAAAGAAATTTGGTATGAAACTTTAGGTATATCGTTCCATAGAGTGGCTGCAGTGTCGTTGACAAATGCAAAAGCATGTACAGTGTCACTGATTGTATAATTCAATTGTGTTATTACTTAGTAAATAATTAGTAATTTATGTTTGTATACAGTCGAAGACACGTACACAATTGTATTATAAATGTAATATTATATATAAAGAAAAGGATATGAAATTCGATATAAGACGTAGACTAAGGCTGCTCGAGGTTGAGCCAAGCAACTGTATATGCATAATGTATGATGATGGATTCGTCAATAAAAATTATTTTTAAGATAAAGTAAATTGTGATTTAACTATTTCTTTAATACAAAGGTATTGTATCCACTAAAAGTTGGGAATAAATTTTATTTAAGAAATATATCGTACATTTATTACAAAAAAAAATTATAACACGTCATTCATTATGATTGATTAACTTGAACTACAGCTTGTATAGTTTGAGGCATTGATACCAGCGTAGAACCACTCTGCTGCCATAATTCTATTGCCTTATTAACGATTACTTCCGAAGTTTCTTCAGATATCTAAAATAAAACTGTGATAGTTTTACCGCAGAATAATGAAATACAATAAGAACAATTAAGTGCCAATGAATGTATGTACATTGTTGATAGCATCCAGAATATTATCCATATGTTCGCATCGTAGGAGAACCCGTTTTAAAGTAATTAATGTGACAACAGCCACAAATACCAAAATCTTATAGGCACCAACTACTATTTTATCCCATATTCTGTAATGAAAATATGACTATAATCTAGTAAAAATATAATGAAAATAACTGCAATCTATTTATATGACTATAACATAGATACTTTGGAATAGAGCCATTGCTTATGGTTCCAGCAAAGCATGAATAGAACCAAATATGAAAGGGAAGATTGAAAAGAGCTTCGATCTTAGTGAGATGTTTGTATAAATCAGGGTCCTCTCGTTCCAAAATATTGTAGGTGCATTCTTGCAACCGAACAACTTCCTTGTGGAACTTTTGTACTTGATCCAAAAAGCCACGTAGTACCCAATATGTATCCACTAGCTTGTCTTCATGATCAGTATCAACAACATGACACAAACTCTCAGCTAGTTTACTTGTTGCCCTAATAAGAAAACAGCACTATATAAAACATAATTCCAACTCTAAATCAGTAATCAGGATAGTTAATATCAATGATCTAAGTGAGTATCAGGATAGCTAACATGCTGGTTTTTTTTGTATTTGTATTTAAAAGGAAAACAATCTATACTTCATAAATATAAGATTAAAAATTTGTAACTCAACCGTAGTAATGGAGCATCCAATTGAGCATTTAAATCAATCTTGACTCTTCTAGTTCGTAGAAGCCACATTGTGAGAAACACTTCATGAGGTTTAGTGTTTTCATTTACAATCTTTGCAATTTGCAGTGCTTTCTGTAAATCTTCAAACTCTGCTTTGCGTTGTATCATTATAAAGTCATGACTTTCACCAAAAGCTGGTACAACCCCAAGTAAGATTTTCCACAAAAAATTTCTATATAAAGTTGGCACTGTGAAGCGTAAACAAAATTGTTTTAACTTAGCTTTATCAAAGGGACGGTCTTTGAGTAAAATTTCCAACGACTTCCTCTCCTCTACACTGCGAAACCCAACCTATGATATAAATATTCTTTAAATAGGAACACAGTTCTCATATTACATAAATTCATTATACAAAAAATGGAACTAACACTTGAAAACAAATAACGGATAGTATAATAGACAATTAGTAACTAACCAATTTTCAAGTTTAGAACATCATTTGTATAACAATCACGGCAATTACATTTCATTTTTTTCAGAATTTATTTCGGATCCAATTCTTAACTTAGATTAACTTATTTTACAAAAACTATCAATTTACCTTTTCATAATACGACGACCGAAAATTTCGTTCATCCGCCATTTATTTAAAGAGACAATAATACAATTCTAGGCATGAACGCATATGCAGACTACAGTAAAGGAGGCCGAGCGCAATGCTTAAGACATAGTCGATGAAACGTACGAAAATTATGCTGCAGACGGTTGTGGCGCGGCGTACGATCTGAATGAAGAGAAAGACAGACTGAGATTAGAGTGAGACAGAAAGAATTCTGTCGTAATTCTTCACCGGGACATTTAAAACATAGTTTGAAATGGTTTTTTAAGATGGAGATTTCATTCACGACAAGGTAGACGGTACCACGGGTCTACCAAAAATAACCCTCTTCAAAAACTTCGAAACTCAGGAATATATTGTAACTTCTTTTATTTTAAAAACTAATACAATTTTCGTATTATTCCTAAAGGTTCATACATTTGATGAGGATACCTTTGGAATAGTGAAAACAGTAGCTTGACGATTCATTGTTCTTCTGGTGCAGAGCATTCACAACGACGCTTATGATGAACCCTATAACTTCTTCTATCTGAAGTTTTTTCAACCACAAAGTTCGGATCTTTTCCGTAAACGTTCGATCTCCTTTACTCCAGTCTCTATGCATGAACGTATAGATAATAACGAGTGGTTTCGACCACGATACAAACAAAGATGAGTAGGACATGCTCAACGCTATGACAGAAATGAGTAGGGAGATGCACAACGCTACAGCTTTAGGTGATACCAAAATCCTGGCGCTAAATCGTAACTGCGGGTCCGGAAGTAGGATTTTGTAATCATCGCCTCGGGCGTAACTTGACGGGCAGAGCTTCTCCGCTACTTACCGCTAGTTCCTTAAGCATAACCCTTAGAACGAGGCCGGGAACTGTAGAATTCTTCAAGAACTATTGAAAAAGCGTATTAATTAAATGTTTTCCATATACTGAGATAAGAACTTCACACCCGTAGCACCTCAATTATTGGAAAATACGTATTTTAAAGATGTTACGTAGCAGAACTAAAGTTGTTGGGGTCTGACCTAAAATATGGCCTCTGGTGTAAGATATGGACTCTGGCAAAAAAAAAATTAGAATGTCATCAATTAGATTCAAATTTTAATTTCATCTTGTCCTACCTCCCCTTCTACCACTCCAGAAGTAGAAGCTAGCAGGAACCACCGGCCGAGAGGACTTCCGGTATGTTAAGAAAAAGGCTCGCTGGACCGAATCAACACCAGTAGGCACTTGGGGCTCAAAATATAAAAGTTACATCGGTGACATTAGACTGTTGCGACGTAGGGATTCGTGAAGGAACAACTTTTTCTGTTACAGTACATAAACGTAGGATTTTTAACCCGAAGCGAGTTCAGTGAGTAAGTTCCTTATTAAGTTCCAACTTCCAGCATACATCTCTTTGTTAAACGATGGGGAAGATATTCTGAGATTTAATAAAAATATCAAGTTACTCGGTAGAGTCTCGCTAATGAAGTATTTTAATAGTGACATATACAAAATTCATTTTCTCATCCGCTATTACACCTCCTTGACCTCTCCTCCATTTCGTTTTTCTTATTTTTCCAATAGCCACCGTACCATTATATTGTTTTACTTATGTATAAGTGTCCTACAAAAAATACATTATATTTATAAGCAACTTACATTATCCTTACAATAATTTAACGTATGTACACAACATTGCTTAGACCAAATTTATCATTGCAGTCGAGTCTTGCACAAGTTAAAATCACGTACATATAAGTAACATTTTTTTCCACTGGCACATCGACTCATTGGAGGAGGCAGCCATAAGGAAAGGAAGGAAAAACCATTTTTTCTTTGAATGGTAACTTTGGTAACTATTATTGAAAGCTTAGTCCGTGCTTACTGCGCCATTGAATACTATGAAGTAGAGGGGATCTCGAAGAATTCAACACTAACTTATCGGAGTGACTGATCATTGCTTTTTTAAAATTTTTATTAGAATATTAGAGTTTAACTAATGCTAGATTCGACTGTATTTAATCTAACGTTCACCTAATATTTTATCCCTTTTCTAATTCGGTGATTTTTTTTCTTGTCATTCTGGGAATGCTATATAATTCGTGATGAAGAAATAATTCAACAAATATTTACTACAAGAGTTACGTAAATGATAAAAAAAAGGAATAATTATAATTAGTCATAATGACACATATAAAATAGTTTTCTTAAGTAATGATATCGTTAAAATTAATAACAATAATAATTATAATATTAATATTATATTTCGTTAACCAATCTCGGATTGAATATGATTGACGCAAAAACGGACAATAATAAAGGATACAAAATCAAAATGTAAAATAAAATGATCGAAACTGACCATAGTTCACCACCGTGACTTATTAAGCAACCTTAGAAACAAATTGTAACGGTATACCATAAAAGTTACTCGTCTTCCATTTTCTATCTCTTCATCAGAGACACGATATTATTATCGTTTTAACAATCTTTCACATTTGACGGCTTTGATGCTGTTGGCAAAATAGAGATTTTACCACTTTCAGATTAATGGGAATCACAGAATAAAACATGTTGAGTGAGAATATTCAATTAGATTCCGTCTTTTTATTTACCGGAGAAGAGCATAAAAAATAAAGTAAGTAACACAACAGTGTACAATGTGATTGTTTTGAAAAGAAAACACGCCTCCGTCTATACGAATCATTCTACGCTTATTTATGTACAAGTGCCTTTGCATTGCGTGATACCTTCACCAAAATTTATTTTTGATTTAGTGGTCGTGCATTTCTATTCAAATTCACAATCTAACCTTAAGACATATTGTTCAGTAGCTTTTACGCTCGAAATTATAACCTTAAGACAGCAATTGTTTTTTTATCACATGTTTATTTTTTAATGAACCAACTGGTCGTTTTTCGTACTTAATTTAGCACGATACGATTTTTATGTGAATTTCACACTTTTTAAATCCAAAAAAAAAACATTTTTTTTTACACAAATCAAGTTGTAAGTCACGGGCGACATGTATAACTAATTTTTTAGAAATAAGTGCTGGTATAAGAACATTATATGTTGTAAGTTATATAATTTTAATATAATATATAGACTCGTTAAAACATAATGACATACTCAGCGTCGAAAGCGACCTCAATTTCGAGTTTTCGAGTATAGAATATTCTAGGCATGTCATGGCATAAACTTTGAGTACAGATTCATTTTATAATGAATTGAGAATATTTAGTCGAACAACGTAGATCGTAGGAGTGGACGAGACGGAGTCGGAAGCGGTTGTGATGGTGCTGCTGCTTGTAATAACATTAAGGTTGATAGAAATTCCAACAGGGCTAACAAGAAAATCTTCGATGGTGTTACCCTCCGATTTTATTCGCTTTGCGATATGTTATTCTCCTTCGAAATTTAAGAGACGCGTGTTTTTTTTTTATTGGCGGAAAGAGTTTCAGTGGATGAAATCAACCGCCAAAGTATGGTACCTTCAGGGCTAGTTTCAAAGTTTCGCATATTTTCAGTTGAGATATTTAAATGAAAACAATATTGGGGAATAATGCTCATTGCGAATTATGAAAAATGCATTGTGTTTGGTTCTGATGTGGTGAACTCCTTAACATTTATAGGGATTAAAAAGATCAAAATTGTTTTAAAAAATCTATCGATCGAATTTAATTAAAGCAATTGCATTTGAAAGAGCTCAAAAAAAGTAGGAGATAGATCTCTGCGTTTTTCGGGAAAACTATTGAATTACCCCTTTGTATATTTGACCAGCGTTCCATTAAGATTGCATTATATTGCTTTAATTTGCCTTTTCATTTGTTACAAGGTACTTTTTTTGTGTTAATTAAGGAGCTTAATCCTTTGAATAGCGTTTGTTTTCTTGAAAATATTCTGGGAGATTAGAATTATAGGTGACTGAAATTGCCGTGGAATAACATTTCAAAAATAAAATATTTTTCGAAACGTAGAAACGAGCAATACGTAAAAATCGGACTTTGTCAAAGTTCTGATTTTATTTGTCTGCTGGAATGTGTCCATATACTTGTTCAAAATCTACCAAAAATAAATGAGAGCTGCTGTTTTATAGGAATTTCAATTCGCACTAGAAACTGATGTTACCAGTTTAGTTGGTGTACTGATCGCGTGCAGTAAACGTCTATTCGATTTTTGTAACTTTTAAATGTAGTATTTATATTAGTTCTTCGTTTGTTACAAGTAAGTTAGTATTCAGAAGTGCAGTACATTAAACACTTTCTATATCAAAGATGAAAATCAAACCATTTAATGTTATAAGATTACTTTCAAGAAACGCTCACAAACGATGGAAAAATACAATTAAAAAATAGTTTTGAAATTATTAAATGCAATGGAAAAATAGTATAAGAAACTTCTGTAGACTTTTAAGAACCATATAATGAGATGAAGATTCTAATAGTAGAACATAAAAATAAGCACATACAATTCAAGAATGGCACCCTCCACCAGAGACATGCGTTTGTGCTGAAGAAGAATTATCATGCGTGTATGAATTGAGAGCAGTTGACTATTGGCGATCTGGAAAGAAAAAAATTGGATTATAGACATTGTTAGAAGTTTAAGAAGGTGAAATCTGTTTGACAATTAAAACATTGGGTTCATTATTAAAAAAAAAGGTAGTAAATACAAGGAAAAAATAGCTACAATTTGTGACTATACATTACAAAACTTTAAATCTGCTATTGATGCTGGTTTCGCAGTCCATGATAATGATTTACAAAGGTGGGCCTTAGGAGCACAAAAAGAAATGGGCCACGAAGACTTACAGTTCAAAGCACATGAATCTTAGATATTGTCATTCAAAAATACCCATCATATTGTATCAAGAAAAGTTAATAAATTTATTACCAAGAAAACAATTGAAAATGCAAAAACCTTAAGACAATAATCTGATAAATGTTTATACGATGTAAAGCAAATTATACAAAACTATGTTTTATCGAAAGAATGTAATTCAGATCAAAGTGGTTTTCAATTAGAGATGCATTTTGGAAGGACTTTAACACTGGAAGGAGAAAGTCAGATGGAATGTCTTGTACAGTCAATTTCTTCTACCATCCACAGTTATACCATTCAGCCAATTATATCAGCTGATGGAAAGATGCTTTCTCCTGATTTTTCGGTGATGCTGGCATTGTTGGTCTAATATTTGGACATTGTTTAGGCCAGATAATGTATGCATAGCAGTATCAAAGTCTGGAAATCTTATTTCAGGTATAAATAGATTATTATAAATTTCACCATTATTAGCCTACACGTGTCAGAGAATATTATGTGCAAATAATGTATTGTATTTTATATTTTCAGAACACTTCAAAATGTGGTTGCAACATGTTTTTTTCAAAAACGTCGGTTCAAAATATGTGTACTGCTTAGTGAATCATGGAGTGGTAATTGCTCTATGGCTGTACATGATGCAACACCTCCGAATAAAGAAGTTATAGTTAAAGGCAAGTTATCGTAAATAGTAACCTAAGGGTACAACTGGAAAGATTTAACCCCTTGCTAATGTTGCGGTTATTCGTTGTTCTTGGTGTAAAAAGTCATTGTGTTTTGCACATTTCTTTGATTCTGAAAATCGATTTCAGCACCTACTAAAACGCTTAGAATACACAACTTCGCAAAGAAAATATGAAAGGGTGGTTTTTTGTATGAAATGAAACCAAATATTTTTCAAAGAATTAAGCTCCTCAATTAGCACATTAAAAAAACTTTGTCACACATACATAGGAGTAGGTCAACTCTTGCTGTTTTTCCCAACTTTGTTGACCTCTTTCAAATGCAATTAGTTTCACTAAATTTTAAAGAATTTACCCCGCCAGAACCAAACAAAATGCATTTTTCATAATTCCCCATGAGCATTATTCTCAAATTGGTTCCATTTAAATATATCGACTGGAAATATGCAAAAGTTTGAAAATCGCCCTGAAGATACCATGCTTCTGGGGGTTGATTTCGCCCCCTCAAACCGTTTTTCCGCCAATAAAAAAAACACGCGTCACTTAGATTATGATAGAGAATAATATAACTTAAAACAAACAAAATCAGAGGAGGACACCTCACAAGGTTTCCTTATAAGTAATGGACAGAGCCGCAGCTTGGCGAACATACAAATAAAGTTTCGTGATACATTTCGAACGTTAAGAATAATTTCTCCAACTCCACAAAGATAATCTTTAGTCTAAGTCGCTCCTTTTCATTCAATGTGTGAATTGCTTGATCTTACATTCGTCAATTTTCTCTTAATTAAAATGAAAATATCAAAGAAAATACCATGACCGACTAGCTAACTCATATTGATTGAATAACATGTCTTCAAACGTCAACAAATTATCAAGTGATGGTGTATAAAGAACCATTGATATTAGAGAGCCACTTATCTAAGATTACCTGTTTAATTATTACTCTTAAAAGAAGTAACATCCCGAAATCTTTTTATTTCTATGTGAATACCAAGCGAGCGTCGAGTGCGAACCCGACTCAAGGCCTTTTTCTTCAGTGTATTTCTCGTAGATTTGAGTGCTTTATATTCTAATATTTCATTCCTGAGTATGTTTGCGTAGTTGTTCATCCAGACCAAATTTCAAAGCTCTCAGGTACAAAACAGCGAATCATATAATCACAAAACTGACGAAAGCCTGGATTCAACGCCTGTCTTTCGATGAAGCTCGAATTTCGCAATTCAATTGCAAAAAGACACTTTACGTGATGAATTCTACGGTTCAAGATGTCGTACAACACTTAAAGAAATATCAATATATTCAGGCAGCTGCGTACCACTATATTAAAACAATATTTCCAACGTTCGCTCCATTAATTCACTACCTGATCCTTATCCTTATCCTTAATTCTACATATTGACTGATTTCCGAGAGAACTTAAAGTCTAATTTATTAAATTAATCACTGTTCACCCTCTACCGTTAATGATATTCATTTATATTCATTAGTCCTGTTACTTATTTTGTATAGTTAATTATACATTTGTCTAGTCTTACATTTCTTAAGGCAGGAATTTTATATATCTTATTTACAAGGTTTCATTCGTTACGTCTCATCTATTTTGCTTCGACCTTTCTGAAGCTTGTGTTGAACAAAGAGAAAAAATTACTAGTGCTGTGTTTCGCAAAGAAACAAGTAAAACTCTATCCACTTTTCTTTTAAAAGAGAACAGTGAGACACGCGGAGTCGCTCTTTCTTGAGCAATGTTCGATGCTGTACTTACAATTAGATACCTAACTATCTAAAAAAAATGTTTGCATGCCCGAACCAAACCTATTGAGATTCCTTTCGAGATTACATCTCTCAACTTGTTTTATCGAGCGTAAAAGTAATTTAGAAAAATGAAATAAGCGACGATAATATAAAAATAGCTAATAAAAGTATAACAAGGTATCATACATCAGACACGAGCTAAATATTCCCTTGAAAACAAATATATAAAAAAAGTATTAAATACGCATGAAAGAAATCTCAAAAAATAAAATAGTCTACACTCTATCGTTTCAAATAACATGCTTAATCAGATTTAAAGGTTTTGCTTGAAATAATTACGTTTAGCGTAAAGCGATCTCTTAAAATCGATTATACCGCAGAACAATACTGTTAAACGCGTTGTGCGTAACATGAATTATTTAAAACGTCTGAAGGATCGTGTGAAATTGAAAGCTGTTATCTCGAAAAATTTCTTTCTTAGTACCCGCATTGCTTGCTTTAAAAAAATGTATTTCTTAATGATATTGATTTTTCACCATTGCTAGTAGCTCGTCCAGCCTGAATTTGTGACAAATTATATTTGAAATTGGGATATATCCTGTCCAAGAAGCGACAGAAAGAGAATAAACGAAACATGTGAGTGAATAAGTAACTCAAGATAAAAATGTTAAACTTCAATATCATTAGTGGCTGCTCCATCTTTCAAAAAATGTTAAGGTATTGTAAAAAATGATATGCACGAAACATGATATGAATATCACGTTAAGAAATATATATATATATATCGTAATTTTCATTGTGGCATGTTTCATTGATTCACTTGCCAATCATTAACAATCAGATACTCGCAAAAAAAAAAACGGTGTGCAATTTGTCATTACACAAAATCTCACGTTTATCATGTATCTAATAGATACTGACAGGAACACCACTTGAGTTTTATAACACTGAAGACTCCCATTAGTAATCGATATCGATCGTCAAGCTTTTATATTCCATTTTTCTCTGTACTAAACTTAAGATTGTCTCCAACGTAAGACTGGTCTATAAATGTTGACCGATAAGATTCCGTCTATCCTTCAAAGTCAATCCTATATTCCTTTTAAAAATAATTTGTCACATATTAATGTGTTTTGAATTCATTATGTCTATATGATAATCATTCCTAATGTGAAGCGATCATTAGACGCGTGGATCACAAGATTCCGTTTTGTCATTGGACTTAACCTCGACTTTTGGTTCTTCGGAGGTCAAAGCTGGTGGTCTTGTATCCGAGGCTTCCATGGATTCCTTGGATTGAGTATTGGCTTCTAACGAATCTTGTGTATTATTAGAGGATTCGGTTTCTTCAAGATTTGTGGATTTCGTCGGATCTGTTGGCGACGAAATAGAGGAAGGTGTCGGAGCTTCACTGCTTGGAGAAGTCGTATCACCTTCACCAAGATTGTGATGATGAGGTTTTTCTTCAAATACTACAAACATTATAAAAGAACGGAAACGCATGAGCCAAGAGCTTCATATTGCACTTTATACTATTCAAGTGCCAAAGCAAAGAAGTTTTAGGTTATGTCATTGTATTTACTATCGATAACAATTTTTTGCACACACGAAGGCGACACACTGCTGTCAAGTGTAATAATAAAGGGCAGCAAAAGAAATAATAAATAAATCTTAGAACAGATAAGCCTAATACATACAGTATGAAGAATCCCCTAATCGTTTATCAGAGATTACTAGGTGTATTAGATTGGAATATTTTTAAAAATCATGATTAATCTGATCTCTGAAAAAACTTAGGCTTTAAAAGCAACGGTATTAGTATTATGTCTTATTCATAATATTATCAAACAACTATTAGACATTTTTATGATTCATGCATGAACAATTGTCTTGTAATAAGCAATGATTTACATGCAAAACTTACACTTGTCAAGGCTGATAATAGATCCTATAACTTCATTAACAGTTAAATTTGGTCCTTGATCTTCCATCTGTCTCCTCCTCCTTACGAGCCACCAATCGACCAAGAATAAGGCCAAAGCAAGAATTTTAATACCTGCGCACAGACCCACGTATCTAAAAAGACAATATAAATAATGTAAAAGTTTCTAGCTTGCACATTGAGCTTTCTAATTCTTATACCACTAACGTACCTATATCTGAATTGTTCAATATCGTACAATAAACAGCGACCACCTTTCTCGCCGCAGGTACTTTTCCAAAGTAGGCACGTTGAATCAATCAAGTTACCGAAAAGTATTGGCGCTGGTATATAACCAAATAATCTGAAGATCACAAATTGCATACCAAGAGCGAAAGATCTTTCTTCCTCGGAAACGGATCTACAACGATATCAAATAAACTGTACTTACTTTTTAAGAATAATTTACACTCATACAGTTTCACATATTATTTTCACTATTAATTATTGTTTATCTTTATGTAATTATTATGCTAAATCTTTAAAGTACTTGCTCTAAATAATTTATAAATCTTTTTAGTATAAATGCTTATAATATTGGTAGATGATCAAATATATCGTATTACGACAAAGAAAATAAATAATGAATAGTTTTCGTGCAATCATATACAATATGCAACTGCATGTTCAAAAAATTTGAGCAAGTCAATTTTTCGACGATACATACCGTAGTACTATCATGAGTAATGGCATCTGAGTTACAGCAACAATAAAGGTCATAAAAAAGAGAAGAATGAGGAACGGAAATATCGTTCGGCATGGAGAAGTACATGGACCTGCCGTAGCAACAGGAACAACTGTAACCTCAGCAAACTCGGGAGCAACTGGTGGTATCATTGTTAGGTTGCCATGTATACCTGGTTTGTTATGAAAATTGTTATTAAGTATTTGTATACTCTAATTAAAAATTGACACGTGAAAAGTTATTGCATTGTACTTTCTTTTGCCGAGCATTTCCTCAACGTTAAATTTTGACTGATTTAATATGAAAAATAAAATTTTAGATTCAGAACGATATAGAAGCACGGTGGATTTCTACACAGATAATACGTAACACTGATTACATTCAAATAAAGCAAAGCCAAGTAAGATTCAATGCAAGCTTTTCTGACGTAAAGAATTAATACTCACAAGCACAATTGGTGAAGTTTGATTCGGAACTAAACGCGGTGCAGCCAGCATGACAAGGACTGAAATACGTAAGTCCATTGTTTCCGCAGACAGGCTCGACGTCGGTCATTCGACACTCACAGCCAAAATTGCAAGCGGCAGTGAGATTAACTTGAAACGGTTCAGGCCCCTTGGTGCTGCTATTATAGTAAGGAATAGTAGTGCCAGCCATTTTGACGTTGTCACATCCCAAAAAGAACAGGAGTCCGTAACACACCAGACAGATGATATTTGAAACCAGCACAAATTGAACAGCACCTTTAGGCCTTAATTCCAGACGTTTGAGCAGACAACCGCCAAAGAATATACCGATACAAGCACCAGGAATGGCAATTGAGCCGGTGAATATGCTTGCTTGGCTCTTTCCTAGGCTGAACTGTGTCTCTAAATACTTTGGCAGGAAAACGACGAAGCCAGAGACAATTACTAACTCCATGCAAGCACCCAGGCACGTTATCACATATACGGGATTGCATACCAACCGCCACATACTGCGTGGTATATCTGAAAACAAATACCGTATATGCATTAAAATCTTCAATAAAATAAAATAATGAAGTACTTATATTGTTATCGAAATATTCATTGATATTGCCAACACCATCAATGACAGGAAATGTAAAAAATATTATCAACATATTCTACAGATAGCTATGAGACGCCCGCAACCTTCGTGCTGCTTTAGATAATAATGTCTTTTCTTTGTCGTATCTTGATTTCTACATAAGAGAATATTTAATTTCAATATTTGAATAATAATTAATGTAATTGTTAATTAATATTATTTGTAAAAGACACATTACTGTGTAGTTAAAACATACATAATAATTGCTCGAAATGTATTGCTATTACTCGACCAAACTGGTGATTATGTATAGCATCGTTTATTGTGATCTCTTGTTATCTCATTGAATTATCAATAGCGTTAAATAAATAATGTAGCAATTTAGAAAAGAAAAAGAAGATCAATCAGTTCAGGGTAAAATGTTATAGGCTGCAAATCTGAACCAATCCAACTAATTATTTAATCTGTCTTTATTATTGTAGCCTAGCCTAGTGAATTTTGTCCAAGATCAGGCAATATATCAAGGCAGCCGAAGGTATAAGGCATAACATAACAAGAAAGTATATGTATATATGACTTATTAGGCAAGATACGAAGATGCACCCAATTATGTTTTCTTTTAAAAGGACAACAGCATTCGTTATGCCTTTTCGAGTTTTCTACTATTCACGGATGTCATTTGGGTTGAGTGTTGCAACTGGGTGATTCCACAAGATTGAAAGTGAGGTTTTAGAACCAAAGATTCGGTCCGGAGATGTTACAGTATATATAAACCATTTTAAAAATAAAACCCTGCATCTTTTGAATAATATTTGACCAAGCCGGAGCCCAGGCGTCGCTACTTATTTTGTGGCGAAAGGAGCGCCCGACTCGCAACCGATAACCAAGACGCCATTGTTACAACAGATCTCAAGTACACTACTGGAGTACGTTTTGAATGAACGCTCGAGAAAGTGGAGCGTAGGTGAAGCGTCCATTGACCAAATAAGTAAAAGAAATTTGATCAAATAGATGGGAACGTCAAGTAGATTGAAGTTTACTATCCTAATAAGGTAACCTCCTAATTCAATGTCGCTCAGGTGTGTATTATCGTAGCAATTATTTGTTTACTTACCTTTTACATCTTTACCGTAACCACTGTCATCAGCAATTGTTTCCTTTATCGGTTCTTTGTTATGATCCTTTTCTTTGTTCGTGGCTGGTTTACTTTTCTCTATGATTCTGATCTTTTCTTTTTCACGTTGCAATGTTTTAGGGAAGCTGAAGAAAGGAATTGCTACAAGAATCAGAAGAAGACCGCAGAGAAGGAAACCACCCCACCACATTCCAACCCATCTATGATCACCTGGACCTGTGTAAGAAAAAATTATTAAAGTTTTACAATTTTATTCAATAAAATAGGAATAAATTTTATTTCAAGTCCGAAATTCGATACTCTAGTGTATAGCAGTCAAAAAAAGTATCAATCTATTTTAAACAACCATCCCTTTAAAACTGGCGAACGAAACCTAATAATGTTTTTACCTTTCATACAATTTTATTATAATTAAAAATTTGTATTTTTGCAATTAAGTGATGCAGGTAACACAAATAATTTAATTAGTAAAAAGACTACGAAATTCTAAGCAATAATTTATTTATTACAGCTTGCGTAACAGTGAACTTACCGATACTGATAATCGTGCTGGAGAATGAGTCCATGTGAAATGACAGAAGGTAAGCTCCCAGAAGAAAACCTAAGACTGGTCCAAACGCGGCCATACTGTACATACATCCTAGACAGAAAATATTTTTGTTTTATATTTCATTCATACATACAATATACATTAAAATTCTGCATATTCTTTTTAGAGATTGTAAACATTAAATATCCGTTCATATTATAATAGTGAATCCAGCTTAATAGAACGTATGATATCAGTTTCAGATTCAGGCGATCTAAACGCATTAAGCGCCGGTCATAACAGCACCAAAGCAGTTAAATACTACTCAAAAGTCAGATATGCATCTTTACATCGCATGCTTAACCTGTGTAAAAAATAGGGGCAAAGGGGCAATTAAGGGCAAAGCCTTGAAGTACATCCAGATGTTACCCTGAACCATCCCTTACGTATTCGCATTGCCATTGTGACACGATACAATACTTAAAAAAGTTTTAAAAATAATTACTGAACGAAATATGTTTCAATCAATCCTTTGGATATCTTTCATACGTCTCATTGAAATCGGAAGTGTTGGATATTTGCAAACATTAGCATACTGTCTAAATTTAGAACTTCATTTTCTTTGTAAATATCAGTATTATTAGTTCAATGATTCATCTCAAAATAGAATAAAAAATATTTTGAATTTGCGTATGCGCTCCGTCGCAACCAGAAATAATAAACACCTGCAAATGCTGTTCAATCTGCATCCAGAATTTGATATCCCTTTTAAATTTTAGCCCAATTCGTTCAACCGTTTGTGTGGAACTTTGTCCATAAAATTTTACATTAAATACGTGCGTACACATCCAATTTTTTGGATGACGTATTCATAAGACACGTATCCCTTGCGGTTTTGTCGAAGCAGACATCGTGCAAATTTAATTCCTCAAAATGGAATTAATGCTGAGAGGTGTCTGTATAGTTATTATTCAAAATTTGTCTTACCGATATATAAGGAAGCACTTTCCGGTCTGACATGATCGTCGATGTAAGTAGTGCCCAGAGTAAATAGAGGTGAGCCACCACATCCCAGCAAAAGCTGAGCAAGTACAAATAGCATCACAGGACCGGCGGTCGAAGGGGATCCTTGTATACAGTTGTCGCCCCTAAGATTATTGTGCGGCGCCAAAGGCGGTGAAGATAGCCCTGATGACAGGCGTCCTAAAAAAAATTATAAAAATCATGTAATATATACTGTATCTCTAATCCCAAGTAAGACAATTGAAGTTGCCGTATCAATACCCGCCTCTCCCCCATAATTTTCCTGCCAAATCTAGTAATATTCATGTACCACGAACAAAACAACGTGTAATCTTTATCTCTTGCCAATGATGAATTCCAAACAAAAAAAACCGTTTCACCCTATATTTAAAAAGCAAATGGTCATCTGATTTTGTACCATTGTTGGACAATTATTGTAGTTCTGTAACAAAGCCAGTGCTGGACCAATGTTGGCTGATCGAAATGGAATTATTAAACGTCATGAATCTGCTGCGTCTAGAAAACTCTTGCTCATTCCTGACGTAGGGAGCATAATGAAAATAGGGATTCCAACCTCAAAATCTGATAACGGCTTTCACTTAATAACTTCAAAGAAAATAATGTAGGCAATAATTCAAAAAGCATATGATATCCAATATTCTTATCAGACAGGTCGTTAAGATCTTCAATATTCAAACGGCTAGTTACCATTCCCTTCCCTGAATAAGAACCCTATGGAGAGACGAGAAAATTACCCCGTTAATAATGGAAATAATCGAAGCGTGCCCTTTCGGTGAAACATCCTGTACATTCCTGCCCTCGAAATAAGACGTTTCGTTTTTCACAAGATGGCATTGACATGCTTCACACCGCAAGATTAGGAGAAATAATCATGGGAAATGTAAGACAAACATACGGGTATAGAAATGAATATAATTAAGCATACTGACCAAGTCCCATGTCTTGTTCACGAAGCGAAACGCCTCGACAGATATTATCGGAGCTAGAATTGTTTGAGGCTGTCGTGAGGTTGGGTTCCGCAGTGAAATGGGGCACCATGAAAATCATCGATCCCACGCCCATTATTACTGCACCTAGTAAACACATAATATTTATGATTACAATTAATCGCCGATGATTAACATGTTACACTAAATATAAATTTAAAAAACGTCAAGTTTACGTATTAGGCTCCTTTTTTATAAAGCATTGCCATATATTCTTCCCTGTAGTCTATAATGTCCTGATGGGCAACATCGAATTCTAGCTTTCATTCAGCTGAATTACCATTGAAATACTACAGAATGGAACCGCAAGGAAGCAAAGTAAAATAACTTTTGTTCAAAGTGCAAGTAATAAAATTTCGCTCGATACAGTTAAACGTTGCCTTATTCTCGGCGAAAGAATGATTGTGTATCTGGCCTAACGTAAACTAACAATAGAAAATATATAACTAATAATAATAAAAAACATTCCCTTTGCCAAATAGTTGCCAAATATAATGACATCGAATCCTTAAAGTACAAAGAGTTTTGAAAGCATTGAAAATCGACGAAAGATCTGCTTATGATATTATCGATAAAAAATATGTTGCTAAGAGTATTATTTATGAGAAAGAATTTTAATACAGTCTTATATTATAATTAAAAATTTAATTCGCATGACAAGGAACAAGTTTTAGTGATTCTATAGATGCGACTATCACTTTGGACATATGTGTGTAAGTCATTATGCAATATCACTCGCTAAGGATATAAAATTTGCATATACATGAATGAGGCAGCTACACTGACTATCTATATTCTCGATTCCAGACAAACTGCTCAACCGACTGGACTAAAAATAGAGATAATGAAGCTGCAACTGCAGATAAGGTTATACACGTGCATCATTTTTCGATTTGGATTATATAAAATATTGCTACACATTCCACGCAATACTTCTTAAAAATGAAGATCTAGAAGATAGCCTTGAATGCGAGATAGCTCTGCATGTTCGACAGGCTAGTATAAAATCTTGAAAGACAATTTCTATAGCTGTGTCATGTATATTATGTCTTTCGTGTATTAAAATACACAGAATGTCTACTTTGGTTTCGTTTTTGCAAGGCAGATATCAGTACTTACCTATGGCTATCCACACAGGAATATGTCTTCGGCTGCCAAGATAACTGACGAAAATAACGGTAATAACATTGCCTATCTCATAGGAGCTTGCGATAACGCCCGAAAGGCTGGACGGGATCTCGAATCTCTTCTCGATCGTTGTAATCACAGAATTAATATAACCTGAACTGAGTGCCTGCTGCAGCGTAACGAGAAACGATAACAGGAACACGAACACCTGAAAAATTCAATCATCTTATTGTTAGTCTTATTTACCAATTAAAAATTTAATATGGATGCATTGAAAGAAACAAAAATTTCGTTAAAAGCGGGCAATTAACACTTCGGGCTACAGGCGCAATGCGATTTTAAAATTGCTGTATGTAAAAAAAAAGTGTTAAATATATTGCAAATTAAGAAAATTCCATTCGAAGTGTGACATCAACACTGTCACGTTTAGGAAAAACTATATTTTTATAATTATTAAAGTATTTGAAGTTATGATAATTGTATAAACATGCTCATAGGCTGTTTTGTCACTAAATCTCAAGCTCAAATAAATTTTTTTGAATTTCTGAAAGTACTTTAACAGTGTTGAAAAAAATATCAAAAATATTGCGCGTTTTTATCGTTACAAACAAGATAAATAACTTTGCGATATTGACACTCTCAGACATTTATATATTTATATTAGACGAACGGTTGCTCGGGAAAATATCATGTTTCGCAATTATTTGTACAGCATGTTTCGAAATACAGTATTTTAAAAAAAAAAAGGTTTATATCTTTTCGATTTTTAAAACTGATTTATATACCAGCCCACCTAGTCACTGCGTACCTGAAGAGTTAAACATTACTAATCAGGTAAACGAAGCAAACCTTGATTCCAGCAAATCTTTGAATGAAGACTGGCCTGCACGTTAAAATTCCGCAGTCCTTTGAGTCTGGATTAATTGGTGGCGTTTGTGCTCTCTCTTTCTCTGCCCTGAAATATAGAATAAGATAAGTTAACACGTATTACACTGTATACATAACCCTATAATAGTGATCGGCAAACTCATTAGTCAAAAGAGCCAAAAATCAACAGTACAACGATTGAGTATTTGTGGCAGAGCCGCATTCAAAGAGTCAAAGAGCACCGGTTTGCAGATCACTGCCCTAGAACATCACAGATTTTTACATCAACGTGTAAGTCACAATTTCTGTCAGACATGAGCTTATAAATTGGAATATAACATTGTAACGGATGGACGTTTTTGACTTAATTGTAAAGGAATCGAAATTCCAGAATGCAAGTAACAAGTCTAAAATATGAATATGTGAAAAAAATCATTTGTTTAAGTTACATGCTTCAGAAGAAAGCATGTGTGGTGTTGCAAAATCCGAAAAATCAACATACAGTGCGTGTCTCTCAGACACAAGTGTGATGGTTTATGATTAATAAGATAATACATACTGAAAAGAAAGTTTTATTGGAGTAACAAAACGGTTGCGCAAAAAAAACGATTTTGTTGTACAAACTAAAGGAAGCACTTGGGCGATAGGATAAATATTCTTTACTACTAGTACTTTCTTGACAAAATAGTCATTCTATGAGTATCAACGAATATTCTGTTTGTAAGTTCATTTAGGCGATAGGATAAACATTCTTGACTACTAGTACTGTTTTGACAAAATAGTTATTCTATCAGTATCAACGAATATTCTGTTTGTAAGGGTTTTCACTAGAATTAGTATTTGTCTATTGAAACTGTAAGAATGTATATGACTGATGTCAAAATAGATGCTGGCTTTAATTTTTCGCAAGCTTCAAAATGTCTAATGTGATACATAAATAACTGTACTTGACAACATGAAGTCCTAAGTACACGACAGTTTCTCTGTGTGCCTTGCATACTGGTTTTTTGTTTTAAAAATGTTACATGTATCTATGTATCAAGGGGAAGGACTAATTAATGTTACGGTAGTAACTTGCCTGTCCACTATGGAAGCACTGGGATTCCTGCTGTGACATTTGATGATAAAATCCCTGGAAAAAAAAGGAAAACCGAAAAGCATAAAACATGAACATGAGTTGCACAGAGCAGCATTTAGTAGTAGCAATGATCAACGAAAACGTAAACAACTGGTATCTTTAGCCTCTAATACTGCCACACTTCCTTTCGGCGAATAGACTTGAAAATTTTGATATTTCAATAAATTTTCTGAAACGACTGTTTTAATACAGTTACTTGAATTGGACAATCAAATTATACAAACCTATGATCCACAATGCCAGAACTGGGGTTTCTGCTGTGACATCTGATAACAGTGTCGTGTGTTAATCTGCTGCTGCTTGGTTGTGTCAGATCTGCATTTTCCCCAATGCCTGTTGTTCCTGTACTTTCCGCGTATAGCCCAGTCATGGCGTACATGCTTTCATTCCTTCTGTGCCCAGCATGATAGTTACTGCCAGATTCCGATCTGTAATATCAAATCATATCTTATTGCAAAAACGCGATTGAATGAATATGTTCCCTATATTTTAATTTAATAACAATTTTCAGTAAACATCGAATCTGGAAAGAATCCCTTTCAATTCACACAAGGAATTACAATACTACCAGCTTTGAACAACTAATGTATTGAATTATGGATTATTTAATTGTAATTAAATATAAAGTAATCAGAAGAATAAGTTGTATTATCACATGTACTTTATAGATTACTTAATTAGATATTTACACAAATTACGAAGCAAATTGTTGGTAGCACGTGCATTATCGTAAATTGTACAATATTATTCACTGTTACTAAATGCAGTATCTTAAGTTAAAACGCCGTTAAACATGGAACACGAATTTCGATAATAATTGTGTACATGGGAAAAAGTATAACGAAAATAATTACAAATAAGGAATTACAAGATGGTTTAATAAAAAAGCTCGATGAATTATATAAAGTAGCCGGAGTTGTGTAAACATTGTGATATTGTGTAAACGACAAGACCATTTTTTTTCAATTAAGGAAGCTAATTTATAGGGTCCTTAGGCATTGAGCAGCGTTACATTTTTCTTCAATGGGTGGATTGGAAGCAAATTATTTTATAGTTGAAAAAATTAACGAATTCAATGATCCTCCTCACATTTAAGATTCACCCACAATCTGTCTTTCACGAAGTCGTTGCACTGGTGAAATTATAAAATAAGAATTTTCAGATTCACAATTCTTAAAAGACTGATAAAATATGACATTGTTCAGTAAATAATTTTATATACGGACCATAAAAGAAGGTATAAAAAAATTCTCGAGTTTTATATAACGAGTTGTTATCATAATATAACTTGTTATCAAAAACGCCATAACATCTCTCTGTTATATGCGCCGCGTGAACAGGATACAGCACTGTATGCGCATCGGAGTTAAAAGAGATAGCGATATTGTCACTGATAGATAGGTAAAAAAAAAGTTTTTTGCAATTCTGCAACAATACGAGTGGGAGTTACGTGATAACACAGCCTATGTTTCAATCTCGTATTTCAGCTATTGCTACGTCAATTTTCAAATCGAACGCTTTAACTGTTTGGGCCTGATTGAGCAACAAATAGACATTTTTATATATTGGTAGAGAAGTATGGATAGAGGAGGGATAGGAAAGTATAAAAAATTATGATTACTTTAACACTATTTTTAAAATACTTTTTATCATTCTTTTTAAAAACCTAAGAGTCAAAGATTTTTTAAGGAAATTTTAAGGTTACTGTATCCCCTTAAGTGTTAACTTCTATTAGCGACGTATATCGACACTAATCAAGACATTTCTCGATAGCACAAAAATGCTACATCGTCCTTGCTCGATTTCACTAAAGCCAATCAGTAACGAGTTTACGTGACTTATAATAAATACAATATATCTGCATGAAAAGTGTGTGCCATGTGAAAACTGAAATAAACGGCACTTTAAAACATAATGTAAAGAAAAATGCAGTTACCTCTTATGTCCAAATCCACCGCCGCTTTCATTTCTTTTATGACCACTTTCAGAGCGTTTGTGGCCAAAGGCACTAGATATGCTTTCGGTTCTTTTATGACCACTTTCCGATCGTTTGTGGCCAATGAAACCTCCACCCGATTCAGTCCTTCTGTGAGTGAACATACTCGAACTCGAACCATTTCTCTTATGACCGCTCGTTGAAGCCATTACGTAGAATTTTCTTCTCGTTCACCCACCAGACTTTTCGATCTTTTACTTCCTTCTTTAGACGGGCACACGTATCACCCCGTCATTCACATTACGATATATGGTGTTTCTGAAACAGAGAGTTTTCATTAAAAGGGTGTTCAAATAAATAACATCAATGTAGACTTGCTTGAACATATTAGGCATTAACCTCAAATTTTAAATGTTCAAAATGAAAGCATATCACGCAACAACATGGAGCACGTGGGTACGTCTTATTCCAAGTCAGAAGTAAAAATGTAAAGGCCTTATTTCAAATTAGTAAAATTCCTACACTGACAAAAAAATTTCATAAAGTAAACTAAATTATTTTGAAACGAACCAAAGATTCAATAAAATTTGTATTTCATGCCAGTTAACATTTACTTGTTTTACCTCTGTCATCAAATAAGCTAAAGTTTGTTTGAATCTCAATATTGATTTGCCGCGTTCACTGATGCGCCCAAGTCAAAGAAATAAAGTTTGATTAAAATAATATAAAACGAAGGATCAATGTTCTTGCAATAAATTATTTAATTAATTCCTCAACGTTATCCTCATTAAGGCGCTTATTCATGAAAAGTTTGGGAATATCTTATGCAGTCGTTATTTAAAAAAAGGAGGACGTGTCTGTACATACACGTGCGTGACCGTTCTTGATTATGCGAATTAGGGAGCAGGAGTGGGAGGAAGATGATGCAAGATTTTTTGAGCGAAATTACAAAAGAACGTCTTAAGCCAATTGGACTAAAACTGATCGGGTATATCAATTTCCGGATGTAGGTGGAACACTGACATTTACAGACGTCCAGAACTATTGAACTTGCATGGCCGCATTCGTGCGCAAAAAATTGTTGACAAGTAGCCGAGAGTCTGTCTGCTTGAAATTTACACGAGAAATTCAGTTATTTTCCGTCTATCCAAAAGACTATATTGAAATTGCGGACCGACTATATTGACGCATCCCCATAGCAACGACGCGCGGTGCATTTACGAACAAGATATCTAGCATTTAGATACTGCACGTTCCAAGAATTACCAATAATACGTATACATATATATTATTTTATTAAGTTGGCACGGGCCATTAGTCATTCCACGCCTCCAGTTGTCATTATTCAAAACAGGTTCGGGACATCAGTGAAATCTTATACGGACTCGAATAAATATAGCAGTGTATTGGGCCAGCGTCGTTTTACTAGTAAAGGTTGGCCGGTCTGTGTAAAATCTAAAGTTCGTCTGCGTCCGCAGTCGACGCAGAGGATTTCGGAACACAGGATAAATTTTGTAAATATATCCTGGCACATTGCGCCATTTTATTTATGTCGTATGGTATTATCAAAGAAAAAATCAGCAATGCGGTCCCGACCCTGCAACATCAACGATTACCCATTCCCATTTCCCTGTGAAAATATCCGAAGTCTTCGTTGGACTCTATCCAAAACTCAAAGAAGGACTGCCTGTAGCATACATACGTACGCCGATGTTCCATGACTTCCTCTCTCTGTAGTACGAAGATCGGAAAATGTTATAAGACAAAATTATAACCTCGTTACTTCGGTATCGAATGACATTTACAGTCACGATTTTTTTTCACGTAACGGATCTAGTCCTGAATTACGATTTTAATTATGTTTGGTAAAGAAAAAAATATCTAGACGCAGAATCCGATCTAGCAGACATTCATACGACAATTTCTAATTTTCTTTTCTAAACCTAAATGCTAAATGAAGTCGAAAATTCGCATATTGTTGAACGCATACAATGTGATACAAATAAATGAAAGCGAAGATTAGCGCGAGCACGGATTTGGTATAGGAACGTCAGGGTGACTTTGTACAATACTACGTGAGAGTGGGCATAGAAAGTAATAGCTACGTAATACTTGCAGACTATACACAACTCGTTCAGAAGTGTGTAATACGTTCGCACTATATTTAACAGTAGATCCAGTTATTGATTTCGCTGTTTATTAATGAAATTAATATTTTCATCGAGATGCATTAACGTTATCCTAATGTGACGAGATAAAAATATATTTCACTGTAAGTAAAGATTGTAACACGAAGATTAGGCTACCGTGAAACAATATTAGAAATCGTCAATTGCTTTTGATATACCTCATAGACAGTACAACCTGACCTTGATCTCAATCTATTCCCATAGTGCGTAACGTATCCCGTGAACCGGTTGGATATCGACGTCATAGACGAAATCGAAATCAGAATAGAAATGGAAATGAAAATTGAAATCGGCATCGATCGATGTCAATGCCGAATTTCTTATGCCCCACAGTTTCCTAATCGAACTAAGTTAAGCCTACTTTCCGTCTTTCCAATGCCCTGGAAATCTTGGATATACAATTGCGTGATACCTACATTTTTAGGGAAACTATAATTTCAATTTTTGCATGAACTTTCAACTGTGCACTTTAAACTACATAAAATGCAAATTTGAAAGATTTTTTAAGCCTATAAAAATATTCAGCCACTTTTTTTTTGGGTCCGACACTCGTGTGAGAAGAAATTTTTTAGTGATTTTTAAAAGTAACCATGTGTGTACAGCACGAACTCTTATTTTATCCTGAGACTTTTAACAATTTAGAGCAGAGATTGTTTCTGGATCAACTGTAGCCAAAAGTCTTTATGATTAAAGTTTTCATTGAGTAATTAGGGTTTTAATCCTTTCTAAGCGTATTGTGCATTACTTTTATGCACTGTCATGTTATTTTAATATTTACGTGAGATTAAAAATATTTCTTAAAGAAAAGCGTTTTCGATGTTATATTTTGTGTTTATTTTTTGTTGTATTTTATATGCAGAGTATGGACGTAGTACGAACACCGTTTAGTTTAATGTACAAACTGGGTCAGGACCGACGAAACTTTCTATAGAAAAAAAAATTATGTTCAAATCTTTGCGAGGAAATAATTAAAGATCTTTTGTAAAGAAGAAATAAATTAAAAAAACTTCATAATAATACTTTAGTCTTTAAAAATGAAAATTCACTATTTCTGCTCTCGAAAATAATTATACCATTTGCAAAAGAAAAATGCGGTAAAATCATTTTTCATCATCTTTTATCCCAGAGTCAGCTGGTCAAGAAATTGACTCTTATTTAATTTATTTAAATAGGAGAAATAAAAATTTGAAAAACAGTAGACCATGTTTTGTTTCATTTTTTGGACCTTCTATTTTGTTCGATGGGTCAGAGTGCGTAAATTACACGTTTTTCGGTCCACTAGTTCGTATTAGGATGCAAATAATGCAATTCTTAGCAAATTACAGGTAGTTTTCTTATAAAATCACGAAAATATATGCAAAAAAAAATATACTAAAACACAAAAAATAAACACACTGAAATCAAAGATCGACCCTATGATATACTGATTAACACCAGGAACAATAAAACCTATAAAATTAAATGACTCAAGATTTCTCGCATTAGTAACAGAAATTAAGGTGCTTTTTTAAAATTTATTTTGACTTATGTCAAGATAAAATAATAAATATTTTATTTCCCAACAGGCACTTTAATTTCGAAGTACTGCATACAGGATACCTAAATACACAAAACGCTGGTTGTTCCAGTATTAAACTAATGAATGTCAAAAACATTGTGGCTATACAAGTACACTATGGCACATACAGTTTTACCATGCCTTTCCATAATCCGTGTGATAGGAAAGTTCTTGAAACCGAAATACTAAACACCCAACTTCAAGCAGGTAGGTGAAATAAATCAATTAGTCATAAAATCACGTATCGATTGCCCAAGCAGTAGCAGCCTTTCTTTAACATCGCTCGCCCCTATTTCCGGATCTAACGACAGCCCGATTCATTCGATCAATCCATTTTGACGTTTTTTGCAAAAAAAAACAGAGACTCTGCAGATCAGAAATTCGTACGGCATACGGCCACGTTATGAAAGACACTTCCCCAAAGCAACATCAAGCCTTACGCAACAGCAACCTATACCCAGGCTAATGGAAAACTCACGTCTCTCGACTAACTATGACTCACCCAGAGCAGCACAAAACTCGACATCCTCGTCCTAGAAAATGTCAAGGTACAAGAAACACAACCTTTGACACATTACGTATCCGACCCTTAATTCTTTACTCCGCTAACCCTGCGGATTTTTACTGTAAATACAAGAAAGAAGAAAGTCCCTTACGCTCAGTCCTACTGCTCATAATCAATCTCGCGCTTAAGGTCAATGCCTACTCGGGTAATTAATTATTAACCACAATCCAGCTGTGGTGAATTATTTTCTCCAATAAATCTATCGGGTCTGCCTTGCAGCTGTTGGTCGCTATTTCTTCCGAGGAAGATATCCTTTTGAATATATATATATCGAGACTCGAATCCTGAACCTGGGTTTGCACCACGTATAGTTAGACTACTAACCGAAGAATGAAAAAATAATAAAAATTAAAATGATAGAAACAAAATAAATTTGCACCTAATGAATTCGCCATTGCAAAAAGACTTAATTACACGACTAAGCAAAGCACAAACCTAAAGTACCTGACATTTGGAAACGTTATTGTTCGATTCGCATATCGCCACTGTTTATTCAATAATTTTCAACGTAATTGCATAAGCGGTTGATAAAAAATTTTAAAGCAAAACCATATACATAATTTTCAAATATTTACACACTCCCAGTCTTTGAAACCGGAAAACCGTAACCCCGACGAGGCTTTTTAACCGCTCTAGAGTTAAAGTGCTAACGATTGCCCAGCTCCACATACAAACGTGCGCATTAAATACATATCCAACCTATTTAGGGTAACCATTACAAAAGTACGCTTAATCGATGTCTAATAATATCGAAGACGTCATTAAAACATGCTTTCGTGTCACGTTTCACGTGCGTAATCTTTCATATGCAGACTGAAACACTAAATTCCAAAAATTCTATCAAGTCACGTTTTGCTGGACGTTTTTTGATATGGCAAATACATTTGTACACTTGAGCCTCAGTGAAATGAAAATGTCACTCGCACACGGATGACGTGGCAGTCAACGTGCTAGAATCGACTCTCGTTATGAGTCCGTTTCTCCGTTTTTTCTCAATGCCGAGGCACTACTCTCCCCACCAAACTTACTTATCGATGTGCTCAGTTATATTCAGATTCCCGATACAAAGCCGCTCGGAGACGCCTTGTCTAAGAGCCTCATAGCGAGAGTCGCTGTAAAACGCTTAAAGAGGCAGGGCGACCACGTGACCGGCCTTACAGTGAATAGAGTGGATAGAAAAATCCTTCACAGTAGAGAAGTCTTATTCCTTAGAATAATATTTCTCTACAGAGCCAAGAGCGGCCTTATGGAAAGCATCGCTTGTAATTCAATATCAGTCAAATATGTACCTATATTAAAATCTCACTCGACCAAGACAATTATTCCTAGATATTATTTAGGTATACATATATGCAATGGGTTAACGAAGTTCGCGTTTACCCTGCTTAAGTTCCCTTATTGTTATATAAAAACAGCAATATGCCTTTGGATTATTTTACTTCGAAATCTTTTTAACGAATGTAAAGAAGTTAAAAGAATTATAATTAACATTTCTATAGGACAAATTGGTCTTAAATTTTCCTTTGTTTTTCCACAGTCCATCGTCTGACCTTTGCTCGATTGTAGTATCCGGGCCATTTCTACAACGTACAATTACATTTTTTGACAAACTTTTTTCTGCAAACTTTTTTTTCAACGCGAACCTAATGACGTACTAACTTTAAAATTATCAATAACTTCAGTGTATTTTACTGCTGTACCCAGGCAACGAAGAACAGCCTGCAAATATTTAATCAGCTAAACTCTCAGAGTTACACATGGACAAAAAGTTGCAAATGTGGTAAACCGAGACTATTTGACCCACTGTACGTCAGTACTGCAAATAATAGCTGCCATCATGAAATGACGCATTAAAAATGTAGGCCTTTACATGTTTATATGTATTTAAAAAAATTACATTTCACTATCCCAGATACATTTCTTTTTACCAACCTTAAGAATCTTTGTATTAATAATATATAAAGTGACAGACAGGTCTGGGAGTGAGTCCATTTTATAAAATTTGAACTCGAGGATGTCAGACTTATTATACGACTTATAATAATAAATTCGAGTGGGGTTCGACTAAAAAACGTTCGTGCCATACAAAATTACACGATAAATCCAAAGACATCGACAGATCGCTACGATAGATCATTACGATAACGCTAAATATTACAGTCCATTGGAACAGACTAAAAATTTCGTGCGTGAATTACGGCCTGAGCATTTTTACTTTATCCTGTCCCACTGTGACTCATTGCCAAAAGGTCAGGGTTTCGTTTAGAATGTCCGCAAACGGGTTCCCGTTCGCTTTACTACCTAGGCCAAAGCTAGTTAATCATCCACGAATTGTTAATCGATTCTCGTTAAATTGTCGTTCAAAGACTCTAAAGAAAATCTCTGTGAACCACCTTCCTAATGTGCAATGAAAATATTTGGTTAACGACAAAGAAAATTAAAGCACGGCAAATGGCATTTGTTTTTTTATTGTACTAGGGAAGATACATGAAATTTTCAAGCTCAACATATTGTTTAATATTATCCGGCTTAGAAATTTATATTATTTTTTTTTGTACATAAAAAGAAAATTGATAGAAAACTTCATTTATTATATCGTGCATAATAAAGGTATTACAGTTGGGCGTCATTTTATCTCAAAGATGTAACAATCAATGGACAAATGTCACTGTAATGGTTCGAAACGAATTTGTAACTGAAGAAATTGAATTATTTTTTTAAAAAATATGCACATAGCATTTTACATAATCAACACGGAAATTGTCGAGGGATTTTGTTCTTCGTTTGAAAAGCATTGAGTCGAAGTGTCTCGGAGACCCCACGCGCCTACTTCCGGGTTGAGTAATAATTACAAGTTAAGCCGTACTTTAAATTGCTAATTTATTTTTTAAGAATCAAGTAATTGAATTTAAATGTCCCTACTTTTTAAAATTAACTCGTCAGTTTGCGCAATTGTTTTTGCGGTGCCAGAAATGTTTAGCTAGCGTATGCAGGGTCTGTTAGTAGCAGAGATTAAAACGTTAGATCATAATCAGATATGTCAATCCGGGAAAAAATAATTATATAAAATTGTATATAAACAGGCAAAAAATTTTGTCTATGTCTGATCAGATATAAAATTGCACAAAAACACATCACGAAAATGTAAATTCTGTAGAAATGACATTTCCTCAAATAGTAGCGATGAACTCATTGATGAATAAAACTACTGATTGAGAATATTATTTACATAAAATTTACATTTTTGTCTTGCAACTGTATAAAATATTAGATCGACCTTAGATATGATTATATACATATAGCTATTTTTTCTCGAGAAGAGAGAAAAAATTTTCAATTATTTTCGATATCGAACGCGGATAGAATATTTTAATAAATTTTCGTGCGAAACTGAATATTAAAATTATCGTGAGAAAACAGTAACTGCGGGACATCCTGGGGCTCCGTCATACCATACTGATAACGCGGAATATTTTTAATGACAGCACAAGTAAATTTTACAGTTCACACAGTAAATTCTAGAGCTGAAAACTTATACCGAGTTACGTGGTAAAATTTTGCCGAGTTAAAATTTATTTAAGCAGCGTTAAAAATTTTATCATGCTTCGCGTAAAATTCTTAACTTTTATATTTTTATGGTACCGTCCAAGCATGTACTTTTATTTCCTACTTGCGATCTGTCAAGCAATAAACATATTTTACTCACGAAAAGACTATACGTATAACGTAATAGACATTTAGGTTATAACCTAAATGATAAAGACGTTTGCTGCCTTTCATGCAGCCGAAAGTGATAATCCAAAAAGTCAGCGACGATCACTGAAATTATTTCACGAATAAGCGAACAACGAGTACCTCCAATTTTCTACCAGCAACAGTCGAAAATTGCCGAAGCTAGTGAAATAGACTGTGACGGAACTTCACGTTAAAAAAAAAAGTATAATTCCGTGTAACAAGATTTATATAAATCCACTACTGTTCTGTTCTTTGGCCTCGATAAGCAAGAAAAAGAGCGCACGGTAAAATTTAATGTGACAGCTGTCACAATTTGGCTTTATTAAACGAGCCCGTACAATGATCAAGATATAAAATTAAGTTCCACCCGGTATATTTTCGAGAACCAAAACTTGATCATTGCATTTCAGTAAGAACGAACGTCCTGTATCCTATACTTTATTGTTTTCGTGAATTATTCGAAAACAGACATTACGTTTAGAAATAGCCACGATGTCCCACGATATATTTTATATCGTTCTCGAAATTTTTTTAGAAAAAATTCTCTCTCGAACGTTTATCTCAGATCGTTACGCACGTAATATGTATGATAACCAAATGAGGCGTTTTTCATAAACCATGGTTCATAAAATACATCTACTGTATAGTCGGTCCACGAGACGAATGTGTTTTATTGACAGATCAAAAACAATGAAGTCTCTAATAAACAGCACGTGGCCTTGCATAATATTTACAACGTATTAAAAATGCGGTTTGAAGTTCACTCCGCGCGACTGTTAAAAAAAAACACCGCGCAACTATACGCGGGGGCGGGCACTTTTAGGTTAGGGACGCCTTCGCATAAGAAAAACGTAAGAAGTAACACACGCGATTTCCAACATGTGCAGGAATCAATGAAACACATATTTTCTATCATGTGTGTCGTATGTTACTTGTTACGCCTTATGTTTTCTTACGCACGACGCTCTTCGATGTAAGAAAATTCTCTGGCCTCACGTTTTCACTAAATACGAGATACGCGTGTGTCATACAAATTCCTTTCACTTTGTACCTTTTACTTTTATACACTCAATATGTTAAACCGAATGATTTGTATTAAAATTTCAATCGTTACGTCGAAAGTTGTAGCGTTGTAAGAATTTTTACAAATCTACAAATTTATTATTTTTACACAAAAAATAATTATTTTTCCTACAATACACATAGCAATTTAATTAACTGATCGACTCGTTTGAAAATCTAAATAATTTTGAAAATTCTGTCAAAGACACCATTTTTTAACCCGCACTCCAATTTTATTAAGACCTTAAGTACCGCCAAGAAATCTGTAAAAGTTTGGGCCGCATGTTTTTGGGAAAACTTGCACGATACTAAAACCATCATATCTTTTTTAATTATGAAGCAATTTTTGGGAAACTCCGAAATTTTAGAATAGAATACAATAGTAGATAAAATGTATCAAAGTAGGTGACATCTAAAGACAGCGTGTAGAAAATACGAGTTATTTCGTGATTGGTCCGTAACGGATGGGTCGCGAAACACGAGAAAACTCGTTAGAGATCCTTAATGTATTAAAACACCTTTGAAACATTGTATCTACTATTTTATTTTATTCTACAATTTCTGAAAGTTTCAGAAAAATTGCTTCATCAATAAAAAAGTAATGATGATTTTAGTAACGTGCAAGATTTCACAAAAACGTGCGGTCTCAAGCGTGTCTTACAGATTTCTGCGCGATCCTTAAGGTGTTAATATAAACAGAAATTGTTGAGAATTACGAATAGCTACTATCCTGGTTCACGATAAGGCCACGACATCAGTTTGTATTTGACGGACCATGAACTCCTAGTGGCGTACAACGTAGAAGTCTAGTAAATATAGAACTGATGACGTCACGTCGTAATATGCACATATATGTATCTTGATGTTGATGTTTTCTTTATATTTGAATTTATCTCTTTCGGATTTTGCTATACGTCTACCCACACTATTTTCGTAATGGCGAGTGCGCAAGTACCGTTCTATTCAGATTGTACAATGAGTCAGATAACGGTAATCGAATGTCATTAGCCATAAGAATATTCAGACTATTTTCCTAAAATAACGGTTAAAATTCACAATTCCGAAAATGCGTGAGATACTTTGGCAACATATTAATTTTTTCTTGAGCAATTGTGTTCCTCAAAAATTTCGAAATAATTATTGATGTGAAAACTAAATTTGATGAGCCATTTTACGAAAAAGATATAAATCCAATGGAAATCCACAATCTTAAACTACACTATCCTTACAAACTCATAATTAAATTAAGGGGCAGCTCGGTACCACGTTGAAGAAGTTATAAATGAATTTAAAGAAATTTCATCCATACTTTCGACTAGTTTCAAACTATTTAGAAAAATTTGAAATTATTAAAGTGAACTATCATGTATTAAGCGCTGACCTTCAAGCAGGGAAAAATTAAAAAGTGCATTTCCAACCCTTGTCAAATTCATTATATGTTAATTTCCAATTCGTGAATTTGTACAGTATCATACGTTTTGCATAAATATGATTTTACTATTAATTGACTTAATCTCTAAATATCTATAATAACTTATTACCGTCCGAAGACATAAGAACATATGGTTCGTGTTGGCTGCTCATGAAATGCCAGAGAGATATATACAATTATTTTATACAATGTGTATTACAATATGTCGTCTAGACGCATCAGTTTTCGCGCAAACAGTCCGGACCATATTGTTACAAATATAGATGAGAATTTTTATAAATGTTAAATCTGATTTGCCAAACAGTATTCTGAATAAAATAATATATTCAGAGCAAAGTAAATACTTGCAGTGACATTAAACCGTGTCTATTTTTATCCTGTTATCCAAGATAATCAAAATGTTTTCTTCTCATAATGAGACATATGATTGAAAGTATTAAAAAAAAATCTCATTTCATAAGACAAAATTGCTACTTCCCTGCCTGTAGATCTATTTTTAATCTTATGATAACAAAGTATAGATTTAGTTTCTTAATGATGTATATTTTTTAAATAATAATGAATGGTACTGCTATACGATGTGCATACTATATTTTTCCATTATATACAAATACAAACATTGCAAATTATTGTACAGTGAAAATCTGCTACAAAAAATCATTGGTACTCCATGTTTTAATATGTCTGAAGATTATGTTATAAACATTGTTTATAACAAGCAATTGAGAATATCATGGGACCAGATGTTTACTTCAATTTCATTGCCGAGTAGCATTAGTAAAATGTAATATATGCTAATATTACTTATATAACTGTATTGGTTGTAACATTTGACAACAGATGGTAGAATACAATTGCCATGCTACTGTACATCTATTTTGATTATATGAGATATATTTTTTGTTTGATAATGGACATTGAACAAAATATATTCTTCCTGACCCAGTGAAATATTATCAATATGTGTCCTATGAAACAGTTAAAATATAAAAAACTCATGTATCTATAATAATTTTTAGTATCGATACTACATTATGCTAATATATAACATTTTAGACTCTGCTATTTATAAAACTAAGCAAAATATATTCATGATGAGTGATTATCAATTAATATTAGTATTATTTAATGTAAAACCAAATTTGTCATAACTGTAATGTATAAACAATTTCAATGAACTGTAAAATAAACTTCTTTTAGAATCATATACTTTGAGAGAGCACTAGCTTTTTTTTATGAAAAGGGAGCATTGTGCAATGCAAAGATATATTTTTGTACAAGAAGAAAGATTTAATTCCACTTAACAAAGACAAAAATTGACAGATACCATAAGAAAAGAGTTAATGTCAATAAATGATCTGGAATATTTATAAAAGTCTTTTCATTGCTTATACAATGCACATTTTGTGAATTTAATTAAAATATAGTTACGATAAATAGAATGCAGAATACATAAAATAACAATATTCATATAGGTTAGTATCGCAGGATGCTAATAAAAATTAAGTGGAACAAAAGGAATAACAAAATGCTGAATTGATAATGTCAACAAATTTAGCATAAAGAGGTATCATTAAAATCCAATTTTTATCACAAGTAGAAACTGATTGAATAAATAGAGTATGATAAGAAATTTGTACAATATATATTAAATGGACTAGTAGAAATAATCTTAGACTAGACAAAAACGGTAACTAATGAACAAAGACGTAATTCCAAAAAATTACAGAGAATAGATCCACAGAGACAATATAGGAATGATAGGTCATTGTACAATAGAACACAGATGTTTAGCAAAGATCAGTGAGTCAGTGGAGCCAATCAGGAATTAGTAGGAATTGATTACCAATATATTAAAATAAATTGTTAAATAAATTCTGTAGGAGAAACGATGTAAAATGTGAAATATGTGAATAAATTGAAACGAATGAAAATGGATAAAAATTGTCAAACTTACCGTAACGATGCTCGAGTTAGCTCCAAAGAGATTCCTTTGTATCCAAAGCAATAAAAAAAATCCTAGTAATCACACAGTACTCGTCAATTCTTATGCATTTTCACGAATCGAAACACTCACGGGTGATTTCTTGATAAATTTACACGTATGTTTACCCTTGATGAAACGAGAATATGGTAGTCAATTTCGCGGAAATCACATGGATAACTACCGACCATCGCTCAACGATCAAGATCATACACCAGCTGTGTTTTTGTCCGACGTTGATCCGTTCACGCATGCGCAAACATGTCGCACCATCTTGCTTCTCATGTAAGACAGAATTATACCGCGAGTTTTGAAATTATGAACAAATTTCAAGATTTAAAGGATATTTTATTAAAGAACATTTTTTCTTACATATAATTGCTATAAATATAATTTAACTAAGATGCTGTTTTAAAATTTCATATATTTATACAAATACAATTTTATTTGTTAAGTATGATAATAAAAAATCATATACGAAGTCTTTTAACTAAATAGTATTCTTATATTATTTAAAACGTAATACATATGTTATGCAAGATGCATCAAAACTAAATATTGACAATTATTTATAGAATTAAATTATATAAAAATGTTTCTATGATGAATTATATGCTAATAATTAAATGTAAGATTTAGTGAAATTTTCAAATATTTACCGTACTAGTAGTATTAATTTATATCAGTTCTTATTACTGATTCTTTTTAGCATTAATTTTGAGTTAGCAGAATCTTTCTTTGTTGGATTCTCGTGCATCCTCGTGCGTAGGAATATTTTTAATCATTTTCATTAGTGTTTACAAACTCACGTAAAGAGAAAACCAGTTGCCGATTTCAGAATGACCAGTTATGTATTTTCTGTAAAAAAAAACCTCTTGTATCCTTCTATTTTTTATATTCCTTATAATTTTACAGAAAGACTATAATAGAAAAAAATATGGGCCCCTCCGGGATTTGAACCCGGGACCTCCTGCACCCAAAGCAGGAATCATACCCCTAGACCAAGAGGCCACATATTTCAAGTTTATCTAAGAATAGTTTTTCTCAAGGTCTTGTAAGGACTATAAAACCAAATTTGGCAAATAAATGGAAACTAAACAACAAGGTTGTTAGTTAGTCACAGAATAGATAAATACTAATATCCTGATACGAATTAAGATTTAAGTGTAAATATTTATTCTTTTACACGTAACACAAGAAACAAATATAGTTTTATGTTAAATCGTATAATAATATTAAGTTAAATAATAAACACAATGAATAAACTTTTATTACATTCAATGCTCGGTAGTGTCACAGGAATCAAGAAAGTGATATACAGTAAAAGAAACAATAGATTTGAAAAATATGCCTTTGAATTATAAATCTGATATTCAATTCAATCTTCATAAATACATTTTTCTACGGCAACTAATTGATGAACAAAACAGACATATGCACAACAAAACATATAGCAAACTTGAGTATCTTTAAGTATTACATAGTTTTCCCAAACTGAAGTGTGCGATTTTTTTTCCTGTAAAGGCAAATAGACGAGTGGGACGTCTTTTTTTTCTTTTTTGTATATATGTAATCTTTCATACATCTAAATAAGAATTCAAATCGTCTCCTTTTTTCATGGCAATAAAGAATACATGATATCTTCATAACGTTTAAGTAATATGTCGAAGAATATTTTCGTGTTGCCATAAACAAAATACTGCAGTAATTTCAGGTGAACATGACAATGACCACTTAATGAAGTATTAATTAAACGGAGCTCTGTACTTTTATTGGCTCAATAAAAGATACACAGTAATCATAAAAATAGCAAATGATATATATGCCAGAGTAAAAATAATTTCTTCTTCGAAGATGGCTTTTCGTTTTACATGAACATGTCGTCGTAACCCGGTGGTGGAAAGTGATCGCTGTCTGGTGGACCAGGTGGTGGTCTGGGTCTGTTAACATCAGGTGGCCCAAATGGATC
>JARPRH010000742.1:53623-79674 GCA_031763665.1 Calameuta haemorrhoidalis
CACTCACCACATCAATTGACAATACATTTCATTGTCCGTTCAAGTTGCATGAATGAGTCACTGTCATTATAATTTTTTAATCTCGTTTCTGGGAAATTAGTTTACGTTTTAAATGTAAATTTTAAATGGCTTGACTATAATCATTATAGGTGAAACAATTTTGCTTGTATCATTCTATCATTTTTTTTCTTACAGGAGCTTAGTATTACTTGTTAATTTTTTATTTTATCAACCTTAAACTTGCTCAATTTTACAGATTTTGAAGATTGTTAAAGTATTTTATGTTATTGGTTCTTAGCATTTATGTTAAATTATGTATAAATTGTTTAAACATAATTATAGCTTGCTCTTATGAACATAATTCCGAGTTCCTTAGTTTAAACATTTTTAACATATGCAATCGATCCTTAAGATATATGGACAAAATTTTTCAATATTGCTGTACATATGTAATATTAAGCATAAGAAACACATAATTACTTAAGGATTGATGCGTTAAATAAAAAAACTATTTACAAGGTTAATTTAACTTATATTGCAGCAATTATTTTTATGATATTCATCTAATGAATTATGTTTACAAACAGATATTTTATTTGTATAAGGTATTCATATGTATTCGAATGTCATATTGTATGTATTCATATGACTTTGGAAAAGAATTTTTATTCTACTTCCTATATAACAGGAGTATAAGGAGTAATAAGTCACTCTTAACATTTAGCTTGCGATTTATATTACATGGTTTTTTAGTTGTCATTGATTGCATTTTTTATATTCTATATAAATTAAATTTACAAATAGGATATTTTTTTAGTTGGTTATAACAAAGCTTTTATTTTTATATTTATCAGTATACTTATAGATTAAAAACTAAGGGGATCATATCATATCATTTTTTGTTTACTTCAGTGTTTCATGACACCTATGAAGAGTCTAAAGGCTCTATAATCTGTTGGCCACTAAAATAAAATGTATTTTGGCTGGGCTATCTTACAGAATGTGTGAATACAAAAGAGTTTCCTAGAACTGATATTTCATTCATCTGTCAAGTAAATTTATTTTAAATGCCGTATATATAGACAATTTCATCCGCATACTTTAAAAAGGATAAATTATTCCAAATTTATATTTAAATGGTATTCGTCGAATTATTTTCTGTCAGATTTTAGTTTTTTGTGCATATTTATATGTTTTTTATAGTATGCTATTTGAATGCTTCGTGATATAAACGTCAATAAAGCTACAATAGCAAAATAGAAAATCGAGATGAAACCTATTGCAAAATTAAGAGCTATGTAAAATCTAATTAAGTGCCCTGATGAAAATTTTAAAATTTCTAGTAAAAACTTGTGGTGCTGTTGGTTTTATAAAAAGTTGGAAATACCGCAATATAAAAAAATTTTATAAATAAAATGAAGGATTTAAGAGATAATTAAAAGTTTCAAAATTACGCAACAGCCAAATTTGAAGCTCGTTCCTCTCAGTAAAAAAATCAGCCTCTTATATTCTGACCACAAGAAAGAAGTACCACCTAGACTTTTGGGCATTTCAACACTCGTAACATACTTGAAGAATTAATGACTCCCATAATACGTGATAGTCAAATTTGGAGCTCACCCCTTTGTTTGACAAGTCACGAAATACATATGTATATAAATCTCAATATTCAATTCGCCGCAAAACCCTGATACGGCAGTAAGGTGTCAAAGTTGAGATCGAAGAGTCGGAGTTCGATCCCGTCTGGGGTAATATCTTTTAATTTTTTTTTCAATTTTTTTAAATTAGTTATTTAAAACGTTGATATTCATCGCAAGATCCGACGGTCGCATTGTACATTTTTTCAATGAGATTTCTGAATTAAAACGTCTGATATGTTATAATCATATCCCTCGTTTTTGGATAGCGAATGCATAAGACACAAACATCAAAATTAAAGTGAACACATATGATGGACCTACTGGAAGGATAGGGAGAATGCATTAACAGCAAATAGAGAGGAATGGTGGACCAAAGATCAAAGGGATGTAAAGGGAGGAAAATGGGGGAAAAACAAGGACAAGGAAGATGACAGGTGAAAATGGAAACCTACATGAAGTATGCGTCTACAGGGTGAAGTAATTGAAAGGAAGAGTATACTAGATGCTGAACAGCATACAGAGAAAAGGTATAATTATACTAATTTTTAAGAAAGAAAAAGGAGACTTCGCCAGAAGCTACAGAGACGATGATACTTGTTGTAAAATCTCAATGACAATATTGGAGGAAAAGATAAAGGCGAAAGCGAACGAGATAACAGTGATCCGAGACAAGTGAACATGATTGTGGAAAAGAAAGACAGTGATTTTATTCGTATAGCGTGTAATTAATTGATACGTAAATAATACGTGTGAAAATTAAAATAGTAGACAAAGTCTGTTCTTATTTTCTTACCTCGTTCGAGCTAACAGGAAAATCGAATGGATATCATGATTAAAGGTTCGTTTTTGGGCTGGTATATCGATCTGTTGGTGAAATTAATGGTCCTCCTATTTAAGAAAAAATTCAAGATTGAATCGAAAGGTCATTGAATTAACCTAAAATGAGATCTTGACTACGATGTACATTTTTAGTGATTTTCCTGTGCTTCTCCAGTTTTTATTTACCACATTCGAAATCGCTATTGAACGTGAGGTGTTCGAGAAAGATTGTGGAAGCTTTCGGAGGGATTCGAGTAACGTGAATAAAAATGTAAAAATATTTTTATAGCCCAGTCCAAGACGCCTGGCTTATTATACAATTTGAAAGGCACTGTTATCAAAATGGAGAGAACAAGGATTATTCAATTGTACATTTCCGTAGTCTATCCAGTTTGTCTAGTTAAGAAGTAACTGTCAATCGAATAGTATCGGTTGTCAAACTGACAGTTACTCCGAATCTTCGAGCATGGACCGGGCTGACTGTCATCAGAAATCAGTTGAGACGGTGAAATTTTTTTTCAACACGATTACGCTAATCACACTATGCGGACGAGGAAAGGAAACGGAGAAGAGAACTGGAAGTGGAGAAGTGTGATGGTGGAAGAGGCGAATTCATCTAAAAATCCAGAATACACATAGTTGGCCTACGAGTGAAATTTTGTTTTGACAGATCGAGAGCAATAAATCGACACGTGGCTTTGTGTACATTTTTTGTCACGAGGTATGGATTTGAATGGGTTTCCAATAAAATATATTCATCTACTCTAGGAGGATCTTATCGAAAGCTAGGCACGAATTTATATGGTTTGCGTGCTTTGCCGTCTGTCAAAGTAAAGCATATTTTACTCGTGGATGGACTATACTATAAGGAAAGAATGCAAAAGCGTAACAGGGAGATAAGGAGAAGAGCAACATTAGGGATGAGACACGTGTGTAAATTTGACACAGCCACTTCTGTACAATCACTTAGGGCAAAAATAATTTAGTGCTCGTTCCTAATTATTTACTCTATTTCGAATTTTTGTTAATTTTGAACTTTAACCGGAACTAGTGGCTGCGTCAGGTTGCGCGTAAAGTCGCTACAGCCACGTGAAAAATATTAAATGAAAAAAAAAGTTTTTTTTTTATTTTCACTGTGGCATTACGGAAAAGATGATTCCTTTACGAATCTCTACGTCGTCGCAGCCTGATGGCCCCAACGTAAAAATTTTATTTTGGGCGCCAGGTGCCTTTTAAAATCAATTTGGTCCGGCGAGCCTTTTTCTTAACACACCGGAAGTCCTCTCGACTGGTGGTTCTCGGTAGCTCCTACTTTTGCAATGGCAAAGGGGAGCATGGAGAGCGGAAGAGCTACAATAATAGGTGGACGTAACGGGTTGCCTTAAATGAACGACACAGTGGCTATCTCATATAATTACGATATATTTTAATTCAGGTAAACGAGTACAGCGTAACGCAGTCTCGTCCGAGCGCAACTATATAATTCCAGAATACAAAGAAACAGCGCGGTCGCAAAGCTTATCCTATCCGGTTCCGCGTCCTTCTAGAACGTTCTCGAACGACTGCACGAAGCGCGAATTTCTGTGCGCTCTCTGTCCTAATCTCAAACCAAAAAATCTTTCCCACCTGTCTTATTCTACATTTTTCTTGTATTTCTATGCGTGACCCTCGTCTCAGTCAAAATGAATTTGTAATGAAGACTCGACAAAGTCGAAGATTTAGGGTCACCAGGTATACATTTAACTGAGCTCGCTTTTTAAATATGCCTTTCAACACGTGAATCCTCGAGTACTCGAACCGAAGGAATCCGAATAGCTTCAACGGCAGAGACCTAACTGAATAGTAAAAACGCGTGAGAAGTTGGTCGTAGACAAGTCTAAAAAATCAGACCAAACAACCTCGAAAAGTGCTCTGCAATCCTATTCAATAGTTCCTTTAAGGGGTCTTTTCTAACCCTCTCGTTTTCCTATTCTGGACGTTAACTGGTCGTTAATTGTTCCCTTCATTAATTAATTGATCGGTCAAAGCGAAGAACAATTATCTGTCTACTGCTCGTACCTGGGTCGTTCGATTCTTTACCGGGAAGCTTACGAGGGGAGTATCAGGCTTATTTTTTATTGTAATTAAAATGTGATTTGATATTAAAAAATTGCAATCATACAGCGGATGTACCTTATATCAAGTAAAAATGTCAACTAGAAAATATAACGTGCAGTAATACGCAATTGTAATCAGAATATTAGGCAATACATAAAACGTGGTGGGGGTGCAGTAAAGGTTAATACTATGCAAGCCTTGGCAAAGGATTCGTGCAAAAAAGTTTTATTTTTCAATTTGACGTGCCGGGGGGGGGGGGGGGTGTGAAGCTAACGCGAAATTGGGTTACTCGAATTTGATTTTTATACAATTTCAAATTCGTTCAGAGTACACACGCAAGTAAAAGGTAAGGCGATACTTAGCAAACGACTTGGAAATCTAAATATTGTAAAATCCAGATTGGGGGAGAGGGGGGCTAATTTCCCACGGGTATTTTCAATTAAAATAATTACTGTTTCCATTCATATCTAAAAATAGAAAAACACGAGGATCCTTAGAGACCCGACTATCTCGTTGGTTTTATTTCTCTTTGCAAAACACTTGGGTTCTGCACGCGATCTTCTAAGGTAACTTATCTGCACCACGTTTTTCTTCCGGTTCTTCCCACTTAGCGGTATTGCGGCCTTTATCGCAGGAGTAGCCCCCGCGGATCAGACGGTACTTAAAATTCAAGTGTCACATTATGTACAGAATAGGTAAAACCGTGAAGGGTAATTATGCAATATTTTTATAATTGGCGCTAAAGGCTAATAAGGCATTGTTTTCACATTCTTATCATGTTAACATCTGCCGGCGACTTTCTTCGCTCTTTGCCGACTTGCTTAACATTTTTGCTGTCTGCTCAATCTCCTTTTCGATATATCGTAATGAATTACACATAACCTATGTTACTTCTGATGATCAGAGTTATTAATTGGTAAAAGATTTTTTTCAAATCTGTTCAGTTCCTCTCGAGTGTTTAGAACACAAGGACATATATTGGAAATGAGTGTAATACAAGAATATAAAATGCAGTGGATATATATATATATATATATATAACTTTATTTATATAATATTATCATATATCATATTATCATATATAACTTTATATATTATAACTTTACTCTAATAACGCAACAAGGAACCGTCTGTACACTAAGGGTCTCTACAGGAAACTAACCTCTGATCACAAAGACCAAAAGAACCTTCTTGTCACCTACGGAGATAAAGAGCTCTATAATCTGTCTCCATATGAAATCATTATCTATGTTTACGTTATCTCTCCGGTACTCTCTACGTCGATTTGTTTTTGAACTCATAATTCACTATAGAATAGTTTTTGGTATAGGCGAGACTAAATAATCCAACAACATACATTTCTTTTTACATACTTTTATAAAACAAAAATATTAATTGTATATAAACGTGGACTTGCAGGATGTGCGGCACTCACAACGGCAAGCCGATTTTTTAAATATTTTAATAAAACTGAGCCTTGGGATATCTGGCTGTTGGAGTTCTGAGCTAATCTAACCTAACGAAACCTTTCTTAGTCCGTCACAACGCCGAGTGTCTAGCGTAAAAAGTTATTGAAAAATTCGGCGTGAGTGCTGCTTTATGGTTCTGGAAGTATACGTTACATATGAAAAAAGTTTTAGACCCGTCCTGGCTAGTACGTATGTGAAAAAGTCCTGGAACTCACCGATCTGAAAATTTATATATGTATATATAAATCTAAACTGCGACTTAATTTTTCATTAAGACCGTATAGCTATGCCGTGTCTTCGTAGTATAACTCGTGCAATATCGTTATCATTATCTACAGTAAATATTTCGAGAGTGATTCTGCTGCTGATAGATATACTGCATACCTAGCACGATAAAAATGAGTTACTGACAAATACCGTAACTTAACATTCCTATCGCAATCAAGAGATGCCGATAATACGTCTGAAGCGATCTTTAAAATATTTGTACCTCGTCTTGGATCATCATGCAAGGCTTATGATGCGGATGCGATTATGAACGTGCATATAAAAAAAAAGAGACAGTGCAAAAACGAGAGTATCGATTTCAAGGTAAAATATGTCCAATGTAATATATATTATACAATATTTTCCAAAAGTATTGGCATCATTCGTCTTTAACCTTTAAATGGCCGGAAAGCCAATATATTGGCTCTACTCGTGACCAGAATTGTACAAGTACATATATATATATATGACTATTACTCGATTTCAAGTCACATCTCAAATTCCGGCATTCCGAAAGTTATAAAACTGTACGTGTCGTAGGTTTACGTATTTTCACCCAAAAATATAGATGTCATTAATTCGCTTACAGTTTGACAATCGTATGCCGGTAAGGTAGAAAATTGATTTTCTTCAATTGCACCTATTGTGCTTGGCTGGACATAAAGAAAAAACCGTACTGTGACTATGACGTTTATGCAGGTTGTTTAAAGATACGTATAAATTAGTTTCTCTTAGTGACGAACACTTGTTTCACAGGGATACGTGATGTTGATAATGGAGGACAACGTTCCTCCATTCCTCCGTTCCTTATCTATGGATCACGTAGTGGCGTTAAATCGAACACTAAATTCTCTTTTGTCTGCTCATAAATTGACTATACGTATTGACGCGTACCGCACGCGACACATCCGTACGTTGTACGCATCAGACAAGGAACATGTGGAACCGTAGTGAACCACGTAACAGTGTAATTAGGATGACGCTGGTGGAATATTAAACCTTGTATTTCCTTGAGTGAACCACGTGCTAAAAACTAGGAGCTTCGTGCGTAACGTTATTACGTTCCTTTAAACGGAACGTGGGCGATTCTTAGGGAATATTGGAAAAATTATTTTTTGTTTGTTTTATATTAATTTCTTTTGCTTTCTATATCTACACACATGTCTGTCTCTTGGTCTTCGATTACTAGGATATCGATACGATGCTCAGGACCTGTTTAACGTGCAATTTTCTGTTTTTTTTTTTCAACAGAGCTGGAACTCGGTACACAATGCGTGGTGCAGATGACCGAACAGCAAACCATCTTACAGCATCCGTCGTCGATGGACAAAATCGATCGGTAAGATACGAAGTATTAATAATCCAAGATGATTCTCTTGACTCTCACGGGGATTCGTGGCTTTATTTTTTTTCCAACGCGTAGATCTACATCTTGCATGTGTTTTTGTATGCATGTTAATTACCCAGTAGACATTTTGTCCCAGTGGCTCAAAGTTAGTCCGGGTCATCATTTGGTCCTCTACTGGCTTAGCCAGGACTTGGAGGTGCCCTGGATTTTCAAGATGAAATCTTTACTAAGATTGCTGTACGTATCGCGTTGGGCGTTATAGGAGAAATAATTTCACTTTGAAGTGATAATTTTAATATAGTATTTACGTATTGGTTAATTTATTATATTATTGTGTTTTAGGTTTATTCGTATATACTTGAAGCGTAATTCGGACACATTTTATGTATTAAGATTTGAAGCTACGGCAATCTTGCCCGCGTTGTTTCATATTTAAAACATAATTTGAGCGCTATTTAACCTGCGGATAGTACGCGGTCCCTGGGCCAATGAACACGTGTTCTCCAATTACTCGTTTTCATGCGGTCTAGGGTTAAGCGTTATGCTAGACACTGGGAATTCGATGATGGGCTTAGTCTTTCATTCGATTAGTTTAGCTTTGAACTCCAATGCTAGACACCCCAAAGGCTTCAGCTTTCTTTTTTTTTTTTTAATTTTAGTCTTCTATTTATATATAGACCATAATCCGCGTCGTTCCTGGACTATACGATTGACATGTTTATACATACGTACAGTCAGTTCACGAGTTTGACGTTTTTTTGACAGATCGATAACAACGAAATCTGTAATCAAGAAACACGTGCCACTGCGTAAAGTATTTTCTTACAAAGTAAAGCGTGTGCAGGAATTTTACACTAAGTACATATTATTTTTGCACGTTAGTATGTATTTGCATTATTTGATGAAAAATGATTGCCTTGCTTGCCGAATCAAAAAGACACATGGAATTCGCGAACCTACTATGCATGACGTCAGCATTCAATACCGAAGTAACCTTCGAGCAGGTAGCAGAGGAATCGGATGATCACGTAATAAATAACAGGCAACTCTCGAACGTTCAGTTGGTACCGAAGCTACCTCGCACGTTCCGCGTGTATATCGTGACGAGTATATCGATCAGTGACGTCACTGCTGACGCATAATGTAATCTTCCTAGCTACTGTACATCGCCGCACCCCGCACTATTCCTCGTTCTCCTTTCACTTATTCTCTATCCTTTCTGGCACTGCCTCACTCTTTCTGGCCTCGGTTTTCTTTTTTTTTTTCATTTTATAATCCTCGGTCGCGCCACCCTGTCTCGGCCACTAAAAAACCCTTCTGCCGCCTAACCTTATTTGAACCTCGATAGACCTCGCTTTCTCATCAAGGGATCAACGTATCCTTTTATTTGTATGATTTTCAAAAGTACGTTCATTCATTTTTTGTTCAACGTGATTAGTCGGTTAGTTACTTTTAAAATTTTTTCTTTGTGTGGGATATCCTTGTTATCTTGTGATTTTTTTTTTCTGAAATTACTAACTTAATATCTGGGTATGATTGGTCTTTGCACATTTCGATTAGAGATACAAGTTCAGGACGAACGAGTATGTAGACACGGATGCTTCAACTGTACGTTGCATCTTATGGATTCGTCGTAGCAAAAAGACAAATTGGTTACCGATGGGTAACGTTCAATTTGGAAATTTACGATGGTTGCGAAAATTTAAAACTCTCATTCGCATCTTAATCACTTTTTCCTGGGAATTTCAGTTAGATCGGTTTAAGGGGTTCGTTAATGTGTTTTAAGTATTCAGAGAGCGTCTCGCGTATCGGAGGGTCTTTTAATGATTGTCACTCTAAAAAATAAAATATTAGTGTAGGGTCATACGGAAAAAACTTGCGTTCGCGTTTCAATTGCAGATTTTCATATTAATCATTTCGAGATTTCAAAGATATAATATAGAATCGATTTAGCGGATTTTTAAAATTGAGTATCGCGCTTTAAGAAGTCCAGTCGTTGTGAGAATAAGCTCTGGGTCTCGTATTAAAATTATGGCGGTTTTCGCGGCGAGAAGGGGGAGGAAGCCGGCAACATTGTACAGCATCAGCTGTGCTGACGTCATTGGGTACTTAGTTGGGGGGGGGGGGGGGGTGTCGAAAATTGGTAAAATATGTATAAATTTCAATTTTATACGTCAGAAAGTCAGAATGAAAATTTAATGGAATCGTTTTACGACAGTACAGTTTATGTGCATAACCGGAGATACGGAGAACAGTGCGTTCAGCCAATCCATGTGACGTCGTTGCACCGATGACGTCACTCGAACGAAATAGAATTGAACAATTGCGCTACTCTCTGTTATTTGTTCCTTGTTCCATTCGTTGTGCACGTACCCTTATATACTCGAAATACCTTAAGTAGAGACGCGTGAGATTTTTTATTTTTTTTCCGGATGCGCCTCATTTTGAATGCGAAAGTGTCGGACTTCTGCGTAAACATTCCTATAACGTTTAATTATAAGTCTGGAATTGGAATTTCTAGTCTGGAACTGGAATTTCTAGTCTGGAATTGGAATTTCTAGTCTGAATACACGCATCCCTTTTTGCGATGACGATTGCATAAGACATTTCCACACGAACCACGTGGTTATGCCTTAAAAATAGGTTATATTTGGATTTTGTCAAATTTCTTATCTCATTTTTGCAAAGGTGTAATTTCGAAATCCGCCTTAGGGATATCGCTATTGTCTCACTCGACCCTCTATCATATGCCCTGCTGTAACATATCTCGTCGTGGAAATGTCAACGCTCTCCGAATGGGTCCAAATGTGAAAATATGTAGAAGCCCCTATTATGTATTTCACAATTAAACCCGATCGAGGCCGATACTTTTTTCAAGGCTTCTCCGGCTAAATTTCTACACGATTATTGGCGGAACCAAAGAACACATAAGCTTGAAACAAGATGGTCCAAGATTTAATATTTGATCTATATTAGATGCAGATGAAAGTCTATGTGACATCTAGATCGAGTCTATGAAAAGATCTAAGAAAAGTATATAAAACCGTAGTCATGTGTACATACGGATTCCTTATCTGCATTCCGGCGGACATGTCGATAGCAGGGTAAAAATTCTTAAAAAATTACGTATACTCGCACCCTTTATACTTTTTTCGCTGTTCCATATGTTCCTGCAGGGTCATAATACATGTCACGTCCTTTGAATTACATTGGACATGCAAACTCTCAACAGGTTAGCATTGAATATACGAGAAGCAATTTGCGCTGGATGACAGCTGACCCAGTGTATAATGTAGTTGTCCGAAGATATTTGTGAGGGGGGAGGGAGGGGGGCAGAAGATATTTGACACTGGTCCCATCCATACAGATATTTAGGACCAATTTTTTTTTTACATTAAATCTGAAATAAAATCACGTTTACCGTAAGGACCGAGTAAACTTTTTGAAGTTGAAAGAATTCAAGTTTTTTATATCGACTGTCATTATCGTAATTAATTACCCATGACCTTACGTGTTATTCACCGAAATGCAATCTGAACGTTACTCACTGATTTACGCTTACTAATATACAGCCTGACTTCTAAAAAGGTTAAGTCGTAATATTGGTCGCGTATTTATCACACATGATTTGCATCCGGGTAAATGCAGGAAGATATTTGAGGGGCAGAGGGAGGGGGGACAGAAGATATTTTACACTGGTCCCATCTATAAAAATATTTAGGACCAATTTTTTTTACGTTAAATCTGAAATAAAATCACGTTTACCGTAAAGATCGAGTAAACTTTTAAAGTTGAAAGAATTCAAGTAAATTTCTATATCTACTGTCATTATCGTAATTAATTGCCCATGACATTACGTGTTATTCACCGAAATGCAATCTGAACGTTACCTACTGATCGTTACCTACTGATAAGGCGTAATATTAGTCGCGTAGCGATCACACATGACTTGCATCCGGTTAGATGGGCAAAGATAAGAAATCCAATCCAATCTGGCTGCATCGTTCGCCTGAAGTTCCTTCGAGCGCCGCATGCATAAGATGCGAGGAAAACAAAAGGACAGAAGCGCCGAGTACAGGCTGGCAGTGGTAGCGAGAAATTTGGAGGATCGAAAAAAAAATCAAGAAATACGCCAAGTCGGAGTGATTTGATGTATTATCGTATAATAGCAACGGTCCTCCTAGCTAAACGAGAGTCTCTCAGAGGGGAGTCCGTCTCTCCAGGAATCTCTTGGACGCGTTCCAGACGTAGTTGAACGAACTCTTTTTCTTCTGGGAGATAAGGGTGTCTGTTAAAGGGCTAAAAAAGTTTGGACCGAGATCCTAGCGAGGCTGTCGGTGCTTCCTCGTGCAGCTTTGAGACGGATAGACGATCTTCTGCTTATTGCACGGAGCCAATGCAGTGGTCGCAGTTATAATTCAGCATTGCCGTAGAACTCAAATTCTTCTTCTTTTTGCGGTTTTTTGGCTTTATCTTTCTTTGGGGCATTTGCCAGCATAGTCCTAGGACAGGATTTAATTTTTTTTCTTCTGGTTCTATGGTATCGATACCCAAATAATTACCCTTGGGGATACCAAAGGAAAGACTGTTCGACACCTATAGAGATCAAGTGGTTTTTTTTAAATATTTTATAAAAATTGCCTCAGCGTTAAAGTAAGCTGCATTTAATTTAATGCTGTCGGTACTTACGATCGGAAATACGTTTTTCTTTGCATTTATAAAACGCTTTGACGGTCACGTGTTAAAGATTAATGTACAGTCGGTAGTATTAGTCGTGGTAATAAGAGGGTCTTTTCAGTTGTATGTTTCTTTGCGTATCGTCAGGGCTAGGATTGGACTAGGATAATAGTTGATACTAGTTAAAACGTAGGTAATTAATGTACGTAAGCGGGGAAGGTTGGGACAGTAGTAAATAACGTGTCTTTCTGGAGACTAAGGATATGGATGGTGTTGTGTTGCGTGTCGTATGTATGTTTTAAAAAGTGAGTCGCGTATAGTCAACTTTCGAATGCCTCAACTATATTCCAGAACTAGAGTTACTTATGGTTAATAGTTGGCAAACGGTAAATAAGACGGCAAGTGCTATGCTAATTCAACATGGTCAGTACACACGTACATGCGTAATTGCATGTAATTGCAACATTTTTTTCCCATACTTTTCAGCTGACTTTCCCTGCTACGCTCAACGGTAGGAGGAGACTCGATTTTCTTGGCTCTAACGCGTTCAGATAAATGATCCAGCATAAGAGAGAATGGACTTTCGTGGTAGAATTGCGTCAGGACGCTGGACTGTTTTCTTTGTGAGAATTTCTTTTAATTGGCAGATTATCGTTATTGACTGAATTTGTGGGACGAGGGGAAGCTGGGAAAAAAATTAAATTTCTAATAGTCTGCTGATTGCTGATAGCCAATGCATTCGTTGGCCTCATTGTATTGAATTATCGTAAAACTCGACGAAACTATCACTCGTGTTTGGTTTTCTTTTAACGTTTTAAGTGTTTTTTTTCGAAAACTATTGTCTTAAATGTATAATAAAAAATTTTTGGAGTAGTTCGGATTTCTTGGAAAAGTCGCGTCTAGGCAGATTTCTTTGGTTTACGTTAAATATTTCTCAGTCTCAATTGCGAGCCTTTGTCAAGTATTTTCATTGATTTTAATATTGCGGAAGTCGTGTTGCGGTCTTAACCAAATTACTTTACGTGGACGGTCTGATAATTTTGTTAGGTGAATTTTTGCAGAAAGATTTTGAATCTTAAAAAAAATTCATGAAAAATTATTATTGCTTTCTTGGGCCTTTTATTAGTACTGTATTTCATGTTGGATATTGTCAATCTTTTGTAAATGCTAACTATTGGTGTTCTATGAGTCACTCGAGTTCGGTCTATTGATAAGAGTGTAGCAGCTGTCGGAACTTGTTACTTGGCAGTGCATTGGAGTGATAACGAACACTTATTCAAATCGAGAAACGAAAGGTATACGTTGGATTTATGGTCAAGACGTCTGTGAGGATCGTCACTTTTGGCACGTAAAAATGACTTTTTTTCGAGTTATAGCCAGTTTTGTATTTCGTCGATAAATCGCTGCTCGTCTTTACAGGAAATAACTCAAAATTATTTACACGAATATGTATAATACAAAATACGTATAAATTTTTTTCACTTTTTTTTGTGCTCTGAAGAAAATAATTTTCCGTATTGTCTTAATAAGTTCATCATTTCTCGTTACGAATATATTTCTTCACAGTTTCTTCACAGAAATATCAATATCGTAAGAGTTACCAGTCAGTTGTGGAGAAGCACTATATTGGGAGTCCAGCTGTGAACTTTCATTTTTGTGAAACTCGAAAAGTAAATAGCTGCGAGTCAGTTGAGTCCTGGAATTAAAATAAGGCAAGTTTGACTATTGGGTGAAACTTATTTACTTTTGCAATTTTTACAAAAATTAAAGTTCAAGATCGGGCGCCGATATAGCGGTACGAATATCGATCGTACTGGTTACGATATATTATATTATATATATAACAGTTGTTATTATAATACATGTGATAACGGATGTAACCAGTGCCTGAAAAAAAACTGTTGTTTTAAATCTTACTTCTTCCATTTTGAAATAGGAAAAAAAAATTAACAACATTTCGAATATTTATCAATTTTCATATTCATCCGATTATCTTTTTTGGAAAAGTTCGGCAAAACTTAATATTTTCATATATGTATACATATTGTTATCGATCATTATATCTCTGAACCAAAGTAAAATTTCGAAACTGGACTGGTAGCTAAGCCAGTAGTTTCACACGATCCACAATCCACTCGTATCAAGTGTCTACGAGCGCTTCGACCATGCAGTTCAAATCCCACTACTAATAATACGGTCTTTGTTTATCGTGACATAATATCATGCTCCAAAATGCCTCAATTTATTTTATTTGCAATAAATATTTTTAAAAAATGTCACACACTCAGGATATTCACTTCGAGTATCCCAACAGTCACTGGTTCGAGTCCCGCTCTCGGAATAAAAAAAAAAGTACTTGTAACGCGTGCAAGTACTCATTAATTTTTTTAATTACGCAATCATGCGATTATCTCAATTGCACGTTCGATGCATTTTTATTAATATCAACAGTCCACTCAATTTTCTACTCCGTTAAATTGAAAGGAAATTCTTGTCTGGCTGGCAAGTAATGCAAACCGGATATTTCGAGCTTTGTCCACGCGTGCGTAAATTTCGACACTGGGTCAAGGTGGCCCTTTTGCGATTTTCAACTTTGATAAGATTAGGTGAGTCTTGTTTATTGTATTTGCCCCAGCGCTCAGTGCTATTCCCGAGCTCACGCCAACGGTGACAGCTAGCCTAGCGCCAGGCTTCCTAAGCGTCGGCACAGGCCTGGTTCGAGGCTAACAAGCCAATTCCGAATTCCTACCGGGGAGGAGCCACGTTCGTACGAATTTTAATGCAAATTATTTGCTGATATCCCACATTTAATTTGTGGATCGATCATATGTGTTCGCGGATGCACTTGTACGAGCGATGATACGTCATTCGTAAATGTATCGGCCAAATTTTCCACTAGTGCGTTATACCTACATATCTTACTGTACTTCCTACGCGCACATGCTGGCCAATCGTCAAATATGGTCGAATCGGAGAGTTCGCTGCTCCCACGAGTTTTCGTTATCATTTAAAATACATTATACGCGGTCCTTCGCGATATCTTTGCCAAAGTACAATTATTTTCACTATACCCTTATGACTGTATGAGTTACGCACATGTTTTGAATCTGTCAAAATGTTTGATCGATCGCATAGAATGTTAGTAGAGCTGAACATGTACTTAAAAGAAATATGAAACATGTGAAGGAATTATTTTATTTTATAATGTGGTAGGCAAATGTTAGCAGACGTGCTTGATAATTCGTGATAAAACGTCCGTCATTTTACTGATAACAAATTTGCAGACAGTGAATGGGGAATAGAAACGATAGCGCATTGTAATTGCCAATTTAACGTTGAGACTCGGAACTGTCTTACGTGAAGGAGATATAGATTCAACATGTATGGATCAGATTAGGTTATTTACGTTATACGTATACTTACTAATATCGATATCCGTTTATCTCAAAGAGATAAAATCGATATGAATATACGTACAGTTCAATGTTTATGTTTAACATGTCTTTTTACAGACAAGTAGTCCTATAGTCGGTTCACCAAGAAGGAACGCGGTCCCTACCATTTCACACGTGGGTTTTCATAAAATAATATACACATATGGTAAAAATATAAAAATAAAAGGTAATTAATGTAAAATCATGCATATGTATTGATACGTTATGTCACGTCACAAAATTAGAAATTATTGACTTTTTTGCTCGACGTATTGTTGTCCCTTGTTATCCCGTTACGTAAAACAATCGGCAAAGAACTGGAGGATCACAGTTTTTGGAATTACCGAACGTTAGGCTAATTCTTATTGTAAAATCATTTCATGCGTTACGAATCTTCACGTCGCTGGAGCAGAATCAGCATGAGGCTCCAGAGCTGGGATAGTGGAGGACGATCCAAAAACGCTGGACGCCTCCATCCCAGTCCTGACGGCTCCCAAATTGAGTATGGGGTCGGCACCAGGAATAAATCGCCATGGACCATATCGTTATTCGCGTTACTTCCGGTACCGATGTGCTGAGATGGGATCATCAGTTATCAAAGAGGATGGGGAGCAGGAAGTATCCTGGCCCGAAGCGTCATGCACTTCCGCCACCTGGCCGGTCCGACCTGGTCCGGACGAAGATCATCACCAGAGCAACCTGGACACCCCGAAGTTATTGCGAATGTGGTTTTTTTTTATAATTTACGGGTCACTATCATTTATAGTATATTCATACGTATATACATGAATATTTATACAAACAAAGAGAGTAATAATTAATAAATCAGTGGTTAGAAAACATTTATTTTGGTATCAACACTACGTGACGGACTTATCGCGAAAACCAGTCGATTCAATTTATCGATATTACTTGAACTTTTAGTCTGAATATTTTCTTCAGCCACGTGTCAATTTCCATTCTCGCGTTAATTGTCGAGCGTGATACGGGCTTGCTTGTTTCCGAAATTACCATCCGTTTCTTAAACGACCGATCCAATAACGCAACACGTAGGATGCACGAAAATAGAACGAAATCAGATCCGCAGCACAGCTGTTTAAAAATCCCTGTCTTTATCAAAGCACAACGTTATCTCAAAGGTGATTCTCAAACCGTGCATTCTCCTTATACAATAAATTGTTTATAAACTTTCTGAATGGCAAACGTTGAATTCGATAATCGATATCGCATGGGCCGAATTGCACTTCTGTTACATGTGTGCATGAATTGAAGTTGAAAAAATTTTTTGAAACAAATATATGCATTGCATATTATTATATACTGCTAGGGGAAATGGGCCTGAGACGGCATAGATTTTTCCACGTTATTTCCAACCCTGACATTTTTCCCCTATTGCTAAAAAAAAATTACCAACTTCGGGATAAGCGTATACACGTATGGTTAAAAAGGTTCGAATGTTATTTGAAAGAATATTTAAGCTATCGGACGTGATAGTGAGCAACTTTTCAATTCGTTTTCAAACTATTCGTAATTAATTTTAAAAAAGACAGTTCTTTTTTTTAGAACCACATTAATTTTGATGCTCGTAAATAGCAAAGAATCATCGTTGTCGACTACCTTTAAATTAATCGAAATATTTCAGAATGAATAAACATGCTCGTAGTTTCTCAAAGAACTTGCGGACTATTGTCGATCCGTTGACTGTCCCATTCAAGACAATTGAAATGGTATCGTTTTGCGTCATCGACATTATCAACGACAGACATTGTATTAACATTGGCCACGTTGGAGGACAAAGCTGTCAACCTCGATTCTCTTATCGTGCTTTCAGCAACCACGTGCTTATTCATAAAACTTTGAAATTGAATTAGAATTTTCCTAACTTTTTACTCTTGCACTTCCGTTCGAAGTACCGCATTGCCTTTGCTTTGATTAAGTGTCCAGAACACACGTGACTGAACAGTTTATCGCAGTTAGCATATATCGACTATAACTATGCTGAAAAGTCAGTTTTTATATTCGTAAATAATAAAAAGGTACCTACATAGTCGGTCCACGCTCAATCTGTTTTTTGACAGTTGGCAATCAATGCAAAATCAAAGAATAAAATACATTCAATGCAAAATTGCAAAATACAAGAATAAAATACATTTAGTGCAAATAAACCGTAGATCCGTGTCTGAACAGATCCTGAACAGTTTATCGCAGTTAGCATATATCGACTATAACTATGCTGAAAAGTCAGTTAGTTAACCTACGTCCCACGTGGGATGCTAACTGAAGCTGGACGCAGCTCTGATGTTAATCATTGCCAAAGCACAAACACTTTATATGACTTGAGGTTGACTACGATGTGATGGGATTGAAAGTTCTAAGTATTCTGTTGCCGGGGCTTTTATAAGCTTTAGCAGCTTTACGAGGTCAGAGGTCGACGCCACATAGTCTCAACCTACGTGACTCCATACGTGACTATGGCCTCTCTCGTCGTGAGGGTGCAACACGACTTGGACGTATCACATTGCTACTTAGATACAAATATTTAAAATGGCGCTTTTATTTACTTCTCCTTAATATTTTTCTTAGCGTATCTGTAAGACAGAGACGTGGTTATGAAACTTTTAAGATTTGTATAAAGCAAAGAGCTAATTAATTATTGCTTAATTGATCTTTCCTCGAAAAATTAAAAAATTCGGTTTTTGGGTATTGGAATATCATTTTTTTTAGTGGTTACACGAAGATCGTAAATAATTGGCTAGGCAGAGAAGATACGATTTTTTTCTAACAGTCGGCAAGTCGTGAGACACGGATCTACGGTTTATTTGCACTAAATGTATTTTATTCTTGTATTTTGTAATTTTGCACTAAATGTATTTTATTCTTTGATTTTGCATTGATTTCCAACTGTCAAAAAACAGATTGAGCGTGGACCGACTATGTAGGTACCTTTTTATTATTTACGAATATAAAAACTGCGACTTTTATAATCATGCCGCGACAACAGCTTCATTTTTAGGTGCCATCTACTTACGAATTGAAACGCATATAAGTCCCCTCAAAGTGGAACCGATATCGCGGCCCGACTATAGTAATAGAGAAGCTTGCGATATGCGCAATTTTAATGCGCATCTTAAATTTTTCCACATGACCGAGATCGACTCTCGCGACATATTGCTCGTTTAATAAAATTCTTGGATTGCGAAGGGGTAAACCGAGCAGAAAAGCAATACAGATTTTTATTGAAAACAATATAATACGTAATGTACGCGTCAGTTTTGAAGTTGCGGTGCAGGTCAATAAGTTTAAAGGCGAAGGGTCGTTAGTGAAAGGGGTTGCTGACTTTTCCTTATGGATTGGCAAAGAGGTTCAAGGGTCACGAAACCTCCCATATTGACACGACCTGCTAGAGTGCAAAAAATCGAAGATTCTTATTTTCATGAAGCTCAAGTATCATCCGGAAGCACGCAAAGCCAACTTTCTTTGATAATAAAATATTAAACAGTTTTTTTTTCCAAAAAAAAAAGTTCTCAGCATAGTTCACGATTCGACTATGTAATATTCCTTCTCTCTTTATTTATTCATCGAGGACTATTATATCATACAGAGTGTCCTAAAATAACAGTATTTTTTTCCTCCTGCGCACATACGTAACAAATTTCAGCGCTTTGTCACTTCCGGTGTCAAAGTAACTGTGGATGGCTGAACACTCTAAAAATATGAAAATTTTCAAAATGGCACCCAAAGACATGCATTCTTTTTTTTTCTCTAGAATGCCAACATCAAATTGCAACTTTTGGCGACTTCCGGTGTCAAAGTTCCATAATAGCTTGTAGCTGTTAACCTACTTCAAGAATGCCTAAACACTAAAAATGAAGAGAGAGAAAATCAGAAAAATGTGTAGATCCTTTGTCATTCCTAGAATAAATATATTCTGAACACTTGGACCGACTATACTTTTTTTTTAAATGTTCGTAATTTTATATGCTCGCTATTCGGTGTACAGTCAAAACTGAAAATAATGTCAAAGCTTTATATTTAATTTTTCTAAAAATTCAAAAATTTTGACCCTCGCAAAAATGCTTTTCCAAATGATCCTCTCGTGTGCACAAAATGTGGACACACATGCGACACGATAGTTGAGCGATTGTAATGACACGAGGTGACCCATATATTTTAGCCTACCGTGTATACATCAGAGACAGAGGCTGCTGTACAATATCGACCCCCCTGTTTAGGGTGTTCTATTTTGGCTCTGCTCAAGTACGAAGTGTAGTACGTAAAGTGTACAAGTCGGTCTAATGATAACGATCCACTTCAACTTGATACAGTCCTGACACTAAGATTAATCCTCGTAGCCTATTTTACAAAAAATTATTTATAAATTCTACGCACTATATTCTCCATCGTAAGATTCGCACACTTTATCTGGTATTTAGCAAGCGTATAAATAATTGACATGAAAAATAAAAATTTTCTAATTACATTAAAGATACGCAATTTTACACACACGAATCCCACGTAGTCATTAAAGTGACGAGACGATAGATTTCAGTCGTGCTTTATTTTATTATATTTTCCAACAGTCTAGATCTCCGAAGAAAACTTTTCCAAGTATCATTCATCTTATTATAATTTACTGTTATCTCGATCAAGAAAAAAGTAACATCGACACGGATTCTATCAATTTTCACGGTCGTTCACGAACTGTCAGGTATTAATTTTTTTTTCCTCCTGCGTACACAACTTTGCCTTAAGAAACGATGATAAATTTGCCTCACGAATTGCGCGAAGACCTCGACCTCTTTTTTGGTTAAGTGTCACGATACGTAACGAAATGGTTTTACATCATCTGAAATGCTAGTATTGGAGTCGATCAAACAGGAATAAATGATTGTGCCGATAAGAATTAGGCGTGAACAGAGTCGAAAAAAAATTTAAAGACTATAAAAATCGAATTAACGCGTCATGACATTTTCACGAATTTTCATTTCGTAATTTTATTTTTGTGTGCGAAAGTTGACCTGAATTTTCACCAAGATAAGGAAAGTCCTTGACCTTAACGTTCGTGAGGTTAGTAGGTGGCATGCGATTTTTACGAGCCCTTCCTTTTCGTAGTTCAGCCATTTCTTTTTTTTCCTTCTCACCTTTCCTCACGCATTAAGGCTATTACTGTTAACCCTTACCCTCTCTCCTCCCTCAGCCTTCCTGTCTCTCTCCTCTCCCTCCTGTCCCTCCTCTCCCTCCTCTCCCTCCTATCCCTCCCTCTTCCACCAGTCGCACCAGACGAGTATGATCGATACCTACGTGCCCGGAGGAAATGTATTTCACACGTTTTGCTTAGAGTCTATATCCACGCACATTTTTTTACTTGATTTTACACGAAGTTTCAGGAAACCAACCTTCTAATAAATATACGTATATTAACGTACGAATGAGTTTGGCTAATGAAATCCTTTTATTTGTTCGTTTATTTTCATCGTATCTTACAGCCGAATCGTAGCAATGAAGATTAATACGTTTAATCAGAGTTCGCTGTTATCAATTGGGATTTGGTTGGAAATTGTAAATCTGTTTTCTCTCCTCCGAGAATTTTTTATTCCATTCATGATGATTAATCAGGGACGCCATACCTGGTGTCCAGATTGAATTGGATTTCAATGCGTTTCGGTAGTCCATTTAAGTTTTCGATTAACTGGCTGCATGCGCGTTGCTATGCACATTGGAATTTTGTTCGCTTGAATGTCTGTTGTCCGGTTACGATGCATGGCTTTGCTAGTTGTGGAATTCGGGCGAGAATAAAGTTTAGGATTTTGAATTTTAACCCAAAGCCACGCGACATAGTGTTACGTATACTGTGAGCTAAATGTATTTTGTTCTTGGTTTTAAGACAAGCCACAATTAAGTCAGGTCGTTCTTGCGAATTTAATTTCCTCAAATTCCTCGGAAAGCAATTACGTCCCCAGGAGTGTCTGGAGGGAAGAAGCTCTTCCGCCAACGAGGGACGAAACTTTGGAAAATGATGATTGCGGCCAACCTACATCTTCCATTTGCGGTCTGATTCGGGCGTCTTTCGCCACTCTGTACATATATAAATTGCATAATTTTCCATGCCACTAGACGGGTAAACTTTTTTATTAGTGGCTACCCTATCGCAATTTTCTGCAAATATTGCGTCAATTTCTCCTCGATTTAACGCGAACTTATTTGCACGTGGAATGTTGGATCCTCAAACGTGTACTTTGTCGAATGATACTTCTCTGCTTATATTCATTTAATTTTTTATCGTTCAGCAAAATTTTGCTTCGTGACGAAAGATTCTTTTTTGAACCCCAGTGTGAAAATCTTGTGAAACGTCACGAGTCGTCAAGGAAACGAAAATTATAGATATTAGAAATTCTACAAAAACTAAACTGTTTTCGCAGCTTGTACGGGAAATTTTTTTTTTTTTTTTACTAATTGTGAAAATATTTATCAGTGCCGAATATAAGAATAAGACAACTAACCAAATCGAGCAATCACAGACATACAGTTTTTTTTTAATTTACCGCAATTTATTTTTCGATTTTTTTATACACGAAACGCTTCCTTACAATAGCCGTCAGCATTATTGCATAATATAATTGCTATCCGGAAAATGTTATCCCGACAGACACATTTCCATATCTTTTCAAAAATCTTATTTCCAAAATCCAAAAACATCGTTGTTACATACGTAACATCTATATTTTCACCTACCTTCCTTTAAATGTTATGTGTCTTCAAGAAGAAAAATGAATAGCCGTCGAAAAGTCTAATGAAGAAAAAAAAATCCCTTTTCTCACGAGCAGCTACATTTCTTCGTTAAATGTGAAAAATAAAATATTTCCACGAGAATTAATATATTCTCAGGCATATTTCATTTTTTCACTTTGTAAAAAAAAAAGCAAAAGAAAAAAAGGGGAATACTTACAGTAAGCGAGGAAGCATGTATTCCATTCTATTTCGGAAGCCGTTCAATTTATCTTGTAGGAAAATAGCCGAAGGTCTAAATGAAATTCCTTCGAGCTCGTTCGCGACAGCAAATTCACAGCTTGCCAGTAAATTTTGGTTTGGGATGGCAGCACACGCCTTGGACCCTCGACCCTTAACACGAAAGGCACTAGGAGTGCCTCGTGCTTCCGCCATACTTTTCCTTCCCCATCCCTACCGTATCCTAAACTACCTTCTCACGTTTACCTAGAGTCCAAGTTACCTTCTCCATCGTCTACTTTTCAACCTAACCAAACCTTCATTCACCCCTTATCTGCCAAATGTCGAACCTTCCGCAACTCCTTTCACGTTTTTCGCATTTTCAAGTAAAAATTCATTTCCTATACCAATCACAGAGAACTCTCATGACCATTCATAACGTTTTTGATACGTTCGAGTAAATATTATTTTTTGAAAAATTTAAAAAATCGAACATATCTATGTTGGATAGAAAGGTAAAAATTGCATTAAATTATTTTGACTCCCTTAGAATCTATTTGCCCTTTTACGCTTTAAATAACTAAATTGAATGGTTACTCGTATGTGTAGATTGTGATTTAAATAACTATGATTTAAATATTGTGAGTTAAATAACTATATTGAATGGTTACTCGTATGTGTAGATTGGTTCGTATTCCCGGGAGCTCAGAAACAATAGATTACATATATTGCATTATATTTCATCAATATGCATTTTCTCCAATAAAGTAATTTGGATTGTTCTACAATCTCGTATCGATAAAGGAGTCTTTGCGGAATAACTGTAGTATCGATTACATTAAGAATCGATAAGAAATTATTTTCTAATTCATACAAAATTACTATATCAAATTTCTCTAGCGATAACAATGCGCTCAATCACGTGTCTTATTAAACATTTATACAGTCGATTCACGAGTTCAATGTGATTTTTGTGACAGTTCGCAAGCAACACAGTCCTTAGAAAATCACACATGGCTTTTAATACGATATCGTTAAATATACTTTAAAATAAAAGAATACAATATCTTTAGCGCAAAACCATCCATATTCATACGTTTTAAAAAATACTTCATTTAATGACACGTGTGCCTTGTTACAGACTTTCTTGCTTTCGATCTGTCAAAAAAAACACACATGAAACTCGTGGTCCAATTATACGTACGAGTAACGCAAAATACGATTGGCACGTTTCTCTGACAATGTAAAGAAGGTACGGATTTTCCCCGCTAGGCGTCCACAGCCCGATTGTGACAAATGCACGACCATCAACTGTAACGTATCTATGACTCCAAGAAAAAGTCCAATTCAATTTACCACTTCCGAATCGTAAACTTTATTCGCTTTCGATTGACTTTTTCCACTGAATCTCATTTCCTTCTTTGCCTTCTTCGGTAACACAGGTTATATAGTATATTACAAGTCGCACAGAGACATTGCACAGATATGATTGTTATATTTTCCAGCAAGGCGATCGATACTTCGTGCAGTACGAAGTAAATGCGAGATAAAAATCTCATTACATTAAAAAAAAATTTTCGCTTTTTATTATTATTATAATTATTAACGGAGATCCGTTTTATTTCATTCGTTCTAATTAGATTTCATATTTCCAGAGGCTGCTCGTTCTTTCAACTGCATCGCTAATGGTTGAAACGAGAAAAGGGTCGTTTCCATTTAACGACGAAACTCTCGTTATTTTCGATCAATATATAATTATTATTGCGATTATTTTAAAAGTGCTCCTTGGTTATGGATTTAAATCCTGGTAAATTACCGGGAGCATTAAACTGAATACCAATTAAGTTCTCTGCCGAGGTTGAATAACACTTATCATATTATGCAACGTTAAAAAAAACAGATCTTACCTTTTATGCTGGTATAATCGGTTTGCTCCAGTTTTCTCCTATATTTTTTTCACTCTTCCTCACCTTCGTCATGCTGATTTTTTTCACTGCAATTTTTTTTGCATCCTTCGCAGTTAGTCAAGAACTTGAAAAAAAGGAAAAAAATAGTTCAGCTCCTGCTTTTGGCTTTGACGAACTGACTGTTAAATGAGATCTTCTCTACGGAGGAAGAAATTCGCTTATTTGCTCTCCTCGTATACTTCCTTCACTTAGCATTTTTTTTCTTTCATTTTCTCTCTTGGGTTTTTCATGCTTGACCTTTTTTTCTGTTTAACGTTTCGGGTAAGAAAATTTTACACCATCCTAGAAAGGCTCGTGTCCCGGAAACTCTTGTAACGGCTCTATCGATAATGAAGCCACTGCTGACTTTAGTCAAATAGCCGAAGCTTTACTGAGATAAGCGTAAATCGATATGCTGCGAACGTTATTATGCAGAGTAATTATGCAACTCTTGTTCGCCTTTGCCGATGGATTAAACGGGATTAGATAAATCTTTATGGAATTTCACAAGACGCGTTTCCATATCTTTTCAAAAATCTTATTTCCAAAATATCAAAAAAAAAATCGTTACATACCATTGGCTTACCAGGAAACTCGTGTGACGGCTCTACCGTTAATAAAGCAACTGATAAATTTTTATGGAATTTCACAAGACAGGTTTCCATATCTTTTCAAAAATCTTATTTCCAAAATATCAAAAAAATCGTTGCTACATACCATTGGCTTACCAGGAAACTCGTGTGACGGCTTTACCGTTAATAAAGCAACTGATAAATTTTTATGGAATTTCACAAGACAAGTTTCCATATCTTTTCAAAAATCTTATTTCCAAAATATAAAAAAAATCGTTGTTACATACCATTGGCTTACCAGGAAACTCGTGTGATAGCTCTACCGTTAACAAAGCAACTGCTGAATTTAGTCAAACAGCCGAAGCTTTACTGATATAAGCGTAAATCGATATGCCGCGAACGTTATTATGCAGAGTAATTATGCAACTCCTGTACGCCTTTGTCGGCTGATTCAACGGGATTAGAAAATCTTTATGGAATTTCATGTTCGGTTTAATCCCCATTTGCATTAAAATACTTCATTACAGTTGATCAGTTCGAAAACAATGAAATCTCTAGGAAGTGAGAACGTGGTGAGAAATTATTATTATTCGGCTCCAATTCCCTTATCTCGATGATCCATGCAAATTTGTCTTTTCTACTGTCGCATTTCTTTTTTTCATTGCAGGTTATGATCCCATTGCTCTTCGATAAACTTCGTTCTAACCTAAATTCAACTTGCTCATCTTCAAGGCCATTTTATATTGTGACCGAGTCCTCCGACATACAGTAACGTCCAATTGAAGTGGAACACTTGAGTTTTTGTGTATTTCTGTGAAACTATGACCAATTTAAAAA
>JARPRH010000742.1:109437-121146 GCA_031763665.1 Calameuta haemorrhoidalis
GGATCTTCGTTAAGGTAGACAAGTTAATTCAAGATAGACGAGGGAGAGCTCTTAGAAGCTACACCAAACAAGAACCTACACCACCTCCGTCTGCGACGATGCGTAGAAGCACGAGCAGAGGTAATTATTGCATAACAAATTTTCAGTAACATATAGAAATCTTGAATTTATTCGTACAGGGTATCACGTGTCTCAGTGATAGTCATCTTTTTCCTGATCTTGTTTTTAAGAGTGTCAATGAGAGATTGTTAATCAAGTATTATTATAGGTCGTGATGTATATATGTATATTTGAACAAAATTAATTAATTAGTTAACTCTGTCTATCATCTACGAAGGGAAACCATCCCTTTATCATGGTTGAGTGTCGATGCCATCAACGTATCCCCAGGATTCGAATTTCGTCTTCCTCGCAAACGATAGTTGCCCATTATGATATCCATAGACTGCTAGGCAATTGTCAGTGAGATACGTGCAAAAATAAGGGAGGAAATCAAAAACTAGACTAAAAAAAAGCAAAAAAGGAAAAGACCGAAGGACGAAAAACGCAAGAACACTAAATTTTAGTGTCTAGTCTAGTGTTTATTAAGTAAAAGTAGAGTCGTGTGACACTCACACGAATTAAATAAAACGTGTCAATGGCAATTTTGCTATAGACACTCGAATCTGAGCAGAACTTAAATCAACGAGCCCTTAAACGTTTTCTTAACTGTTTAATAATATATGTCAATTTTAAATTTCAGGCGAAGGCCTACATTCTTTGCACCGAAGTCGGAGCCGAGGCGAAGGTCTTTCGACGGTAGGAACCCGATCATCACCTCGGAGCAAATGAGGAAGCGACAAGCATCACTTTACAAAAACTTCGTTCTACCCTAATACATTAAAGTAATATACCCTACGTGCTACATGCCTACAATATGTGTAGCAGCAGTGTTTCCAGTCCCACAGATATACTTAGGGCAGCTATTGAATATCGATAATTAATTATAAATATTACTCGAAGTACTAGGATCATACTAAGGTATATCACACAATGGCATAATGAAATACCCCCCTCGTCCTCGTCCCCGTAATAACAAAATGACCACATCTTTCGAATTCGAAAATGAAATAATACGCGATATGGATGTAGCAAAGAAACGCCATTTCGCATTTCTTAACACGACCCTCGGCGACAGATAGATATTATATTTATATATCTATAAATTGTCGAGTGACATCCAATGAATATATATATATACACACATGCATTTAAATGCATGTATATCAATGCATTCCACGACTTTAAGGTTTTGTCACCGGAAACGTCTAAGCAATTGAACTTACCGCCATATGGTAACCCCAGTCTTTTTATCTCTCTCTATCTCTACTTTCTTTCTTTTCCTATTAATTTCCCATCCTGCTCCAGATCCTCCCCTTTCTCTGTCCATCTATCCAACTTTCTCCATTATCTTCGCTATAACTTTAATTGTACATTAAAATCAAGCCAGAAGGCTAGCTTGACTTTCGTTCGTTGGCATTTCTTCTTTGATCGATCAACAGTTCGATCGTTACGGACACTTTCGAAAGTTGCCAGCTGGTAATTTTTCACAAAGTTCGACAAGTGGCAACCGTGACGTATCGGGGTAGCCACGAGCTGCTGTGTAGATTATTTAAAAGATTTTATATGTATACCGTTGTTTCATATATATTGTATTTTTTTAGCGCAATCTGTTAAGTTCCTTTTTATTGTAACATACATCTTCTGTCGCTATCCCTCTTTCTCGTGCGTGATACCGCAGCGACAATTATTTAATTTATACGTTGCAGGACGGACAACGTTACGGGCGATAACAGATGAGGAGAGCTTGAACGGAACTCAATGTCGGGATTTTTTTTTTTTAATGTAGGCAATTGATTAATTTTAAAAAGGCATTTTGAGTTTTCGTAAGTGAATCCAGCGTAGCGCGACGCTACGCTGCAATATTAGCTTTATAAGTATTTAGTCCATAGACGATAATGAAAAGCGAGCTTCTCTGCAACGTAGTAATTGCGTTCTTGTTATGTTATTCCGATTACCATTGAATTAGATCGAATTTGCTCAGTGAGGCTGGCAAACTTTTCTTTTATTTGGCCGACCCGACCTAACATAATCTAACGTAACATAACGTAACGTAACATAACCTAGTCTCTCGTGTCGGCGAAGCGAACGAGACGAAAATGGATCATACGGTTTATTAATAGGTTAACTTGAACTTGTCTATATTGCGAAGAAAGAAAAGGCAACAAACCAATTCCTGTCCAATTAGAACAATACTAATATTATCGCTAATGAATTTATTATTGTATGTAATATTCATTTAAGTATAATTGTAAAGAGTCGTCACGGCGTCGTACGACGCGAGGCCACTGTCCATTTTTTGGTAATCAAGGTTGTTGAAGACGAAACACAAATTAAGTACTCACGCGTCACAGCGATGCTACATGCCTGTCGGTGTAAAACACAAAATAAAACTTTTCTTTCACTCGTGAGCATTCTATGCTTTTTAGTTTTTATTATCATTTTCTCGCGTCCCGATAGCCACTGACACAGTCCTGGTACTCATTGAAAACTTATTTTATTATCTTACAATTTCTATTGTCTCCGCCCAATAAGCACAGAGTGTGCTTATCACAGTTTCCTTCGTGCAATATTTTTTACGAGTATTGGCAGCTTTCGGCGGAGCATCTAGCATTGATGGAGCTTGTATAGCCAATTTCATCTAACGATAAGACAATGTCCATTTTTATCACTAATTGTCTAATAATAATCATTCGTACTACATCTTTATTGTACCCTAATTGTCCTAAGCCCGATGGTTCATTGAAGGTTTAATTCGTAAAATTTCGTTTTTTAACGTTTCTTACAATCTCAACTTCACGTTATATTAATTATACGATTTGATAATTTACTAAATTAAACGTTCATTAAAATACCGGGCAAGTACAATTACAGTTTTGACCAATCGGTGGAAAGGGGTTTTTTGGAAGAGTCTACGACTGGGCGCAATGAAATTTCCTATGACGAAAATTCTATAAACGTCACAGATATTTGGGCTTTGTGTTCACGAAACTACTTTGCCTTACAAAAATATAAGGAAGCTTTGAATCCTTATTTGGATCGACATAAGGATTCACAGATGAACCAGCGATTTTCTATACTTTATTTGGTGCATGAAATATAATGCTCTTTTTTTACACAATTGGTGCTAAAAAAACCTTATTAATTTTTACAAAAACACCAGTGGTGGTTCTTAACTGCTTCCATCTGCAGTTTTACAAATCTCTCCACAACCTGTGGATCCATCCGTCCTGCCTTGTGCTAAATACAGAGCTTAATATCAACGCACTAGAAAATCTATATAAATAATAACCTCACAATAATGTATAATATTGTGTTACACATGACATTTACAGCTTGCTATAATATAATCTTCCTATCTAATTTTACTTGATAATTATGAGTATATAATTAACGAGCAAAGCTCAAATATGAAACTAATCTTTGAAACACAAACAAAGTCACTTTGCCATGCATTGATGGAGAATCACACGAACTTTCTTCCAGTGTCATCCACATTGGAAGAGTTTTTTTAAACATATATTCAAAGCCCTAAAATATGTAACACGTTTATCGTTATCGACTGCAGAGTGTCAAAAAAAAGTCTTTCCAGTAATTTGAATTATTTCTACAAATGCATTTGAAAAATCACTGCTGATCTTGTTATTAAATTTAAAGTATATCTCAAGAAGTTTTACTGTAAAATTAATACGAATTTTTATTGCCAGTACCGTCAATTTCAGTAATACAATAATTAACAAATTATTAAGAAGTCATTCGTTATTGGGTAAATTTTATACATGGTCCAAGTACGAGACTCTTCCGCGTCCAGTCATTAAAAAAAAATGTACGAATGGTCACCTTCACAATTAAATTAAATATAAGATTTAAATATCAAAATTGGTGTTATATTTTAATGTAAGTAAAAGCAGAGAACAAATTTGAGTAGGAAGAAGAAAATTATACTTGCCCCGTTTATGCACATGTTTAAGGCGACACCTCGTGTAACACTTGATGCTTATAAAAATCTTTGTTTTCAATTTGCACACGAGCTTCACCAATTTCAATTCGTCATCGTTGGGTTCTGTCAAAAAATATTATATCGTCAACGTAGTAAATATTTTCCTTGTTGACTGTACGCTATTAAAGTATATTTTAGTATGATAAACCAAAACGGTTGCTATAGCATCGCGATCTAAATTGTCTTTGAAGACGTGTTTCTCACGTGAGAGTAAAGTAACGCAATGCTGCACGATTTTTTGTTCTTTACCTCAGATCGCCAATACTACGCTGTAATTCTGCCAAAAATGTGCGATTGAGAAGTAGTTTATAAGAAATCTTGAATCCTAGATCGATAGAACTCGCCATTAAACTGTAAAATACTATGTAAGGGTCTTGAAGATATCGCCGATCGTTGTTCTAGATTCGAACTAAACTCTAGATCCTCTTCGTGAAAGCTTATTTTTGTCCGATTGCTAAAGTTACCGTCGACAGAATAATCTTCGAGGCCCAATCGGTATTGTGGTCTTGCTGCACGATAGGTCGCTTCGATCGCGAGCACTATGTTTTTTAAATCAAACCAGGATTATGTAACCCTGAGCGTTTCGTTACATGAATATTCAAACAGACACGAAATGACAGTTACATATGGGAACGTCATAATTTCTTAATCAAATACGTAATAATTATGAGACACCTCATGTACATAACTGTTACGTCCTTAAGTAGGATATTGTAACACTGACAACGTGTAACTTTGTTACTTTCTGTCTGCTCGGTTGTCTAGAAAATTCGGCACAAGTTCAACGAGTTTGGGGAAACTCGAAAAATCCAGGACAAACCGGAATTCAACGGAGCACGACTGCGCGGAGTTATTTATAAATTCGAAGTTCTGTTTAATCCAGGAATTGTTGCGCAACTTGAATAGCATTGAGATGGGATGTCGCAGAAAAATGCACGAACCTACTTTTAGGTTAAAACAGTCAGACTGTTTTTCAAATTTGCTTATACCTTTATCGTATCTCGAAATCCAAATTATCTTAGTTTCGATTCACTCCGACTCATTTGAACTCGTACAATGATTCTTTTTGTGATTTTCAATGCAATCGATATGACGTGTAACATATGCACATATACGGATCACGCGTGCATATGGCACGCATGAGAGCTCCGCGCGGCGTGTTTTGGAACTAATTTAACTTACAAGTAGAAGATAATCTTGATACCGAAACGACTCTTCTTGAATACTATTTTTGTTTCTGCAAAAATTCTCATCAGCACGATGTGCAATGATAAAGTGCAATGTTTATGTTAAATTGGCAAGAGAGAATAATATATCAACCAATAGTATTTTTGAATGGAACGACGGTTTTCCTTTTATACCTCTACTTCAATTTTAACTCATACGAATCAATGTTTTTCCGAATTATTAACGTTAATTTGAAAATTGTTCAGACAAAAGTTGCATAGTATTATATATATATATATAATTACAGGGAAAGATGTAGGTATAAAAACTGTAAATTTTCAACTTTTCTTTACATATATCTTCTCACGAAAATTTTTGTTAAAACAATGGTATCGCGGATAATCAAGTATATTATTTAATAAATTCGGTTACACCGTAACAATCAAACGAAACGTTTGGTTAGCAAAACATAGCTTGAGTATAAATAATGTATAGTCAAAGTAAAAAATCAAGTACTTAATAAATCAATAGGAAGATAAAAACGTAAGAATTCACATTAATGATATGTACATTTACGGGTGTCACATGGAATGTTGCACTAAGTAAAAGAATTTAATTTTTAAATGGAATGGGATGAGTAGTATTACATCTTTTAGAGGAAATTTCGCACTTTTATTCGCGTATAAGTTGATTCTGAAAAAATAAGGATTTCTAATGGTAAATATTTTCAAAGTGAGCACCGTCAGAATTTGCCCAACAGTCAATTCTTTCGCGTAAATTGTAAAAAACCCGTTTAACGTGTCCGTTTTAATACCATTGATCACTTTTTTTATTCCCGTGATTAATTGCACCTTTGATTTGGGGGTGCCCGGCATAGCAGTGGTCGTTAATATACCTAACCCCACAAGAAAAAATCGCAAGGGTTTAAATCTGGCGAAGAGAAAGGCCAATCCATTCCCCCGTGAGTAAATTTCGAAAACCCCAAACCAATCACACGATTTCCATAAACTTTATGAATTTCCTCGAATACTTCCTTGCTGCTCCGTCCTACGTGAAATGGAAATTTCTTACTAAGCCCCTTTTCTTTGCGCGAGTAAAGAATTTTGTCTTCAACAATTCCCGTTAACTTTCTGCCGTGACAGTAAAATCCAAGACTTGCAAGAAAATTTCCTTTACTGAAATTGCTGTCCATACTGTAACTTTCACTGGATGAAGAGGCTTCGCAGAAAGTCACCTTAGGACTTTGTTTTCCCCAGAAACTATAATTCTGTTTAACCAAAAATTAGTCTCGTCTGAGAAAATAAGATTCGTTTACTTATTGCAACATTCCATGCGACACCCTGTATAATTATTACTTTTGTCGTAATATGTCACGTGACCTTTTTTAATGGCTCGAAGGGGTTTGTCGAAGTTGGCTAATGGCTAATTTCTTCACCTTCGGATAAAATTTATCCTGCGGATAAACTCCTAAAACATGAAAATGATTGGTTAGCTAGGGATTTATCCGCAGGATAAATTTTATTCGAAAGTGAAGAAACTGACTATAAAGTCGATTCGACAGAATTCCACGGAGAAACTGGCTATTGGTTGGCTCTAACGGAAAACAATCGAAGTGGCCAATGATGCCTCTTTAAGACGAATTGTGTCGAGTCAACAGGGTTAAATGGACACCCCGTCTGCTATGCTTATCAAACATTTGGCGCACGACTTTGTATCTCGGATGGAGTTAAAACCTGCAAAATTAATTACCGTCAGTCGATCACACGATAAAGTCTAAAGAAAGCAAGCTTTAGAATTGGTGGATAGATTTTGATTTTCACATTCGCTTAACCCTTATGTGCACACCCGGATACCCGGGTGCCCACCTGTGTAGAGCTCGGAGACCCTACTTCTATTTCTTTTAATGGGAGCTGTAGTGGGCTAGGGAACTTGGAAATGGCTTAAATAGTTTCTATTAACGTCTATTTAATGAAATAAATTGATTCAAAACGATTCCGTTTATATGAAAATTCAGGAATCAAGAAAAACCAGTGGTGGGCACCCGGGTACCCCGGGTGTGTAACGACGTGGTAAAAGTTGGGTGTGCACATAAGGGTTAAAATACGTACTTGATCGTCTCGCAGCAGAATAATGTCAATTCAGTGAACGAGCTATATTATTGCTCAAGATCTGTTACTTTAACCTTCATTTGAATTTGACGAATATGATATGACCCTATCTGCTGTTAGACTCCCTAATCATCGTCCAGTAATCTTTTCAGTAATTCACTGTGACTTTTACAAAGTTTCGTGTCTCTTTTGTTCTTATTTATCCAACAAAGATACATGAAAAAATTTCGAGATTTTTAAATATTCAGGGAAAAATTAATTTTCTATCCTTAATTTTCAACCGATTATACATTATTTAAAACAATGGTGGAATATCAGTTCATCAATGAAATGAATTCCTGATCACCTACGAGAATTAATTACATACAAATACTGTATATCCGCAAAGTGGAGTAATTTTATAATAACAAGTTGTACTTGACGTCTTATAACTTTTTTATTTGGTACGATGCAACTTTTGCATAAACAATTATACGATTCAGATAAACATTGAATTATGTCTTCGTAATATTTTGACCCTGCTAACAGTGAGTATAAATCTTTTATTAATTATGTATAATCAGAGATTGTACAAGCACACTACTACTAATAATTTGCATTGTCAGATAAGTGAAGAATCGATAACACTAGAACAGATTAATTATAATCTATTATATTATCTAATATTAACATTTTACCTTTCTTATGGTCAATACGTATATGTATAATACATTTAGCACGTGGATTATTAATTTCAAGATTAATATTCTTTAAATAATATGCTAAAATTTTTTAAATCAAATCTACTCAAAGCACTAAACATTAAGGCATACTATAGTCTATTATAAAATATTTCTCAAATATAAGAGACTCCATTATCGGAAATAAATTCTTCACTCGTATATATATAATATACATATATCATTAAAAAGGCTGCTTCATATTTTACCGATAAAGCAGTTACGATATAATACATTTATGTAAGTTTGTGAAAATGCCTCCGTATAAGTTCAATTAATAATAAAAATACTTAATAATCTGTAAATTAGCCAAATACTAGCGATCGAAGCGGCTATCGGCTGCGCGTGTAAGATAAATAAATAAATAAACAAAAACCATAGTTTAACTTCAATTCGCATGTTTGCGTTTTTAGTATGAAAAAAGGTGTAGAAAATCTACTTGTGAAGACAGTGAGTTTTGAAGGCATGAAATCATATATTCTTCTGGTATTATACACAAGTAAGTATATATTAATAATATTTTTTTACGTAGTTATTCCTCTCGCACCTTAGATTTTGTTTATAGACATTTTTTGTTTCTATGGAAACAAAAAAAAACTCAAATTCTTTCACAACTTGACTAATTGTAAGTCTAGCTTAAACGGTCGTTTAAAATAGTGTCTGGCAACAGACCCATCCAAATGTCAAGTAAGACATATACATGGAAAAAAGTTTAAATAACTGGATTCAGATATTTCATGCTATATTTTTAAGTACATGATTATTAAGGAGTATCATACCATTCGTAGGGGATGGTTTTAATTTTTTTGAAATTTGATAAATTTTTTTGTGCCGCAAGATTTATTTTAATGGCAAATGCGTAAAATACGACTATGTAGTCCAAGTGGTTGTGCCAAACGGAAACCTGTGTTACGTCCGGATGAGAACCTTCAATTACACTTCATGCTTTTTATTATTATTTTGTTCAGTGAAACATATTATGTTATCTTTATCAAAATTCAATCACCCTTTGCCATCCGTTGTCCATCTCCATCCGATATATTTATAACAAACGATAACCTGAATATCAACTTACGAAGGATCATGCTAATCCATCGCCTATCGTATATAAATATATCGACAGTTTTCCTTCACAATTTTGTGACAGCCAAGGCTGGAATATGCTTCGTTAAGAAAGTATGGTATAAATAAAATAGTGATCACGCTTCCTCGGTGCGACACGATAATTATTGTATAAACGGGAGACTACAAAAGACGAATAGGAGATAAAGAAATAGAGTGTAAAATCTGTCTAGTGACCAGACTTAATAATTAATCATGGGTCAAAGGCAAATCAGAAGCTACCATAAAGTCGTGATTCATCTTGGACAGAGGTCAATTCGATCCTAAATCAGTTACGGGTGAGCAGTCATGGAGACCAGGAAAGTGTCAAAAGTCTAGGGATCGGTCAGATGACACAGTAAATCTCTCTCGAAAAATTCAACTCAAGAAAAAGAACCAAGATCAAATTCTAAATTCAACTTTTGATTTTTAAAATCTTTCCAAGTCGTTTTTTGCCCATTACACACTCGAATTCAACTCTTAAACATCGTACTGACAATCTATATTAATAAATGTTATTTTACCTTTAAATTAAAATATTGTATTGAATCTGTTTTTACCCCTGCTCAACTTTGTCGTATCATTTTCAATCCTCTTTCTATCCCTAAATCAAGATCTATCCTCGCTGAACAATCATAGAAATTTAAAGAAAATGAACCAATCGTGAAACGTTTGAAAAGATGAAGGTGATTCGTCGATCTCACTTAAATCCTTAACGCATGGAAACGTATGCTGAGTTTAGAAAGGATTTTAACTATGACTACGTTTACACGACGGCCTTAAACCGGCTTAGTTAATACTGATCTAAGGGAAATAACAAATTAGAAACATTTCTACTTGTAAAGAATATTTGGAATTGGTCAACTCGTGGATCACGCGGTAATCGTTCAGTACTGACCGTAGTCGAGAGCCACAGACGGTACAAAGGCGGCTCTCCTTCCTTCCTTCCTTCCTTCCTTTCCTTACGGCTGGCTCCTCGAATGAGGAGATGTGCCAGAAAGGCGGCTCTCCATTCGAACGACATAACGTCTCCTTGCGATAGAAGTTAGATGAGTATAGACGAGCTGGCCAATAATAGCAAGCATCGCTTTAGAGCACTGCCACAAGAGGCGTTAGTGTTGACAGTGTAACGCTCCGAGCGCCTAATTCCGCGGGACGCTTGAAATCCCACTCGAAATCCCTCCTTGCTGGGTTCCGTTGGTGAAGAGTAGAAACTCACCTTGCGAACTTGGAAGGGTAAGTGCGAAATAAAAATGAATATTAAGATAGAAACGTATATGTATATCTCAACTACGATCTGCTCTGATCGAAGGTTGATACACAAGTCTTTATTTCAAACTCAAACCTCTCGGGATTCAGAGTCTTTACAAAGGTTCCCCTACCAATATAGGTTTCAGACAATCAAGTGCGAGTTCAGAAGGAACAAGGGAAGAAAACTGTGAACTTATCCTAGCCGTCTCTGACGCTCGCTTCTTCGAAGAAAGGGCCAAACCGTCTCCATTTCAATCATTGATACTTGACTTGCTGACATTAACCACTCTTAACGTAAATCAAAAGTTCTAAATAAACATAACTAGTTTAGGCACCTTTTAAATAATAGAGGAAATACAGTTCTAGTATTCATAACTAAAGTAACGTATATTATAAGATTTATAGTATCATTTATTAAATAATTATAACGTCACCACTTACATATATCGATTCTCTCAGAGTTATTCTTCTAAAACTGAATCTCCCTTTAATAATATTTTCGATTAAACATATCCTATATTTGCCGTTTGAATAATCGCGGGTTTCGACATTGCTAAAACGTATACCCTCTACAGCCGGATTCCTGAACTATATCAACCAGTGTCGCATACGTCACAAGAGTCTAGCACCTGCTAGCATTACGCATGCGCAGTTATCTCTTTCTCGTACTCTTTCTGTAATACATAACCGGTCCACTTAACTTCAGTTTTTTAAATCAATTCTTTATTCGTCTAACTTTTCAAAATTTTATACAACTGGCATCGCATCGGTTTTTTCTGGTCAATAACTTTCTTTTTTGAATCGGAAATAAGAGGTTGCAGTGAATTTCCGAGTACGCATGCGCTATGTCAGCAGGCTTCTTCGACACTAGCGCTTGCGGGTAAAACCGGCAAAACCAGCAAAACCGACCACATTAGTGGCTACAGCTAGGACGTGGTGGGGGAATGGGATTCCCGGACTTGTATACAAGACCGTGCTCTCGACTCATGCAATTACCAGTTACTGTGTCACAGACCACTTATTGGAGACTCGGCACTCCCGTGTTATAGACTGTTAGCATAGGCATCAGCGCCACCTTATCGGTAGGTTATATCACTAACGCGATATATATAGGTATACACCGGTATATATAGGTATACAACCGTATATATAGATCTATAGGTATATATATAGATATAGTGGCGTGTATATATACTTACCGTTCTGTACTCATCGCCCTGAAAGTTTTGTAAGGTATTTTTATAAGCGCCTGCAATTATGATAA
>JARPRH010000742.1:121246-132590 GCA_031763665.1 Calameuta haemorrhoidalis
TTGGCAGCTTTCGGCTGAGCATCTAGCATTGATGAAGCTTTTATAGCCAATTTCATCTAACGATAAGACAATGTCCATTTTTATCACTAATTGTCTAATAATAATCATTCGTACTGCATCGTTATTCTACCCCAATTGTCCTAAGCCCGATGGTTAATTGAAAGTTTAATTCGTAAAATTTCTTAAAATCTCAAATTCGCATTAATATACATTATACGATTTAATTGTTCATTTAATTGAACGTTCATTAAAATACCGGGCAAGTACAATTACAATTTTGACCAATCGGTGGAAAGGGGTTTTTTGGGAAGAGTCTACGACTGGGCGCAATGAAATTTACTATGACGAAAATTCTATAAACGTCACAGATATTTGGGCTTTGTGTTTCGCGAAACTACTTTGCCTTACAAAAATATAAGGAAGCTCTGAATCCTTATTTTGATCGACATGAGACTCGAGATTCATGCAATTAATCAAAATTTAAGGATTCACAGACGAAACAGCGATTTTCTATACTTTATTTGGTGCACGGAATATGATGGTCTTTTTTTACATAATTGGTGCTAAAAAAAAACTCTATTAATTTATAAAAACACCGATGGTGGTTCTCAACTGCTTTCATCCGCAGTTTTGCAAATCTCTCCACAATTTGTGGATCCATCCGTCCTGCCTTGTGCTAAATACAGAGCTTAATATCAACGCGCTAGAAAATCTATATAAATAATAACCTTACAATAATATATAATATTGTGTTACAAATGACATTTACAGCTTGCTATGATATAATCTTCGTATCTAATTTTACTTTATAATTATGATTATATAATTAACGAGGAAAGCTTAAATATGAAACTAATCTTTGTAACGGGAACAAAGTCACTTTACCATCAATTGATGACGAATCGCACGAATTCTCTTCCATTGTGATCCACATTGGAAAAGATAAAAATATATTCGAAGCCCTAAAACATGTAACACGTTTATCGTTATCGACTGCAGAGTGTCAAAAAAAAAAGGCTTTTCCAGTAATTTGAATTATTTCTACAAATGCATTTGAAAAATCGTTGCCGATCTTGTTATTAAATTTAAATTATATCTCAACAAGTTGTTCTGTAAAATTGATACGAATTTTTATTACCAGTATCGTCAATTTCAGTAATACAATAATTAATAAATTATTAGGAAGTCATTCGTTATCGGGTAAATTTTATACATGGTCCAAGTACGAGACTCTTCCGCGTCCAGTCATTAAAAAAAAATGTACGAATGATCACCTTCATAATTAAATTACGTATAAGATTTAAGTATCAAAATTGGTGTTATATTTTAATGTAAGTAAAAAAAAAAGCAGAGAACAAATTTGAGTAGGAAGAAAATTATACTTGCCCCGTTTATGCACACGTGTAAGGCGACACCCTCGTGTAGTACTCGATGCTTAGAAAAATCCGTTTTCAATTTGCACAAGAGTTTCACCGATTTAAATTCGTCATCGTTCGGTTCTGTCGAAAAATATTGTATCGTCAATCTAGTAAATATTTTCATTGTTGACAGTACGCTATTAACCCTTTGAGTGCGAAGCTCTTCAGATTTGAACGCATGTCGGACATATATGCGCCCATAGCACTCAAAGGGTTAAAGTACCTTTTAGCACGATAAACCAAAACTGTTGCTACAGCATCGCGATCCAAATTGTCTTTGAAGACGTGTTTCTCACGTGAGAGTAAAGTGACGCAATGTTGGACAATTTTTTTTTTTTTTTTTCTTTACCTCAGATCGCCAATACTACGCTGTAATTCTGCCAAAAACGTGCGATTGACAAGTAGTTCGTAAGAAATCTTGAATCCTAGATTTATAGAACTATCGCCATTAAACTGTAAAAATACTATGTAAGGGTCTTGAAGATATCGCGCGATCGTTTGTTCGAGATTCGAACGTTTAAACTCTAGATCCTCTTCGTGAAAGCTTATTTTTGTCCAATCGCTGAAGTTACCGACGACAGATTAATCTTCGAGGCCCCAATCGGTATTGTGGTCTTGCTGCACGATAGGTCGCTTCGATCGCGAGCACTATGTTTCTTAAATCAAACCAGAATTACGTAACCGTGAGGCGTTTCGTTACATGAATATTCCAGCATACACGAAATGACAGGTACATACAAATGGGAACGTCCATAATTTCTTAATCAAATACGTAATAATTATGAAACACCTCATGTACATAACTGTTACATCCTTGAGTAGGATATTGTAAACACTGGCAACGTGTAACTTTGTTACTTCGTGTCTGCTCGGTCGTTTAGAAAATTCGGCATAGGTTTTCAACAAGTTTGGGGAAACTCGAAAAATCCAGGACAGAACGGAATTCAACGAAGCACGACTGCGCGGAGTTATTTATAAGTTCCCGTTTGATCCAGGAATTGTTGAGCGACTTCAATAGCATTGAGTTGGGGTGTCGCAGACATTCACGCACTTACTTTTAGGTTAGAACGGCCAGACTGTTTTTCAAATTTCCTTATGCCTGTATCGTATCTGAAAATTCAAATTAGTTTCGAGTCACTCCGACTCAATTGAAATCAGATATTGGTTCTTTTGGTGAATTTCAATGCAAACGATATGACGCGCAACATATGCACGTACACGAATCGCGCGTTCATATGGGACGCACGAGAGCTCCGCGCGGCGTGTTTTGGAACTAATTTAACTTAGAAGATAATCTTGATACCGAAACGACTCTTCTTGAATACTATTTTTGTTTTTGCAAAAATTCTTATCAGCACGATGTGCCGATAAAGTGCAATGTTTATGTTAAATTGGCGAGAGAGAATAATATATCAGCCAATAGTATTTTTGAATGGAACGACGGTTTTCCTTTTATACCTCTACTTCAATTTTCAATTCGTACGAATCAATGTTTTTTCGAATTATTGACGTTAATTTGAAAATTGTTCAGACAAAAGTTGCATAGTATTATATATGTGTGAGAAAGATGTAGGTATAGCAAATGTAAATTTTTGCAATTTTCTTTACATATATCTTCTCACGAATAATTTCTTCAAAACAATGGTATCGGGGATAATCAAGTATGTTATTTAATTAATTCGGTTCATCGTAACAATCAAGCCAAATGTTTGGTTAGCAAAACATAGCTTGAGTATAAATAATGTATAGTCAAAGTAAAAAATCAAGTACTTAATAAATCAATACTAAGATATAAACTTGGGAATTTACATTAATGAAATGCGCACTTACGGGTGTCACATGGAATGTTCCAATAAGTAAACGAATTTAATTTTTGCATGTAATGGGATGTGTAGTATTTAGATCTTTTAGAGGAAATTTCGCACTTTTATTCGCGTATAAGTTGATTCTGAAAAGAATCTTTAAATAAGATATTAGGTCACTTTTTAAAAAGTGTCCAAAATAAGGATTTCTAATGGTAAATATTTTCAAAGTGAGGACCGTTAAAATTTGCCCAATAGTCAATTCTTTCGCTGAAATGGTAAAAAAACACGTCTAAAATCTCCGCTTTAAAACCTTTGATAACTTTTTATTATTGCCCTGATCTTTGTATCTCGGATGGAGTTAAAATCTGCAAAATTAATTACCGTCGGTCGATCACACGATAAAGTCTGAAGAAAGCAAGATTTAGAATTGATGGTTAGATTTTGATTTTCACATCTGCTTAAAATACGCAATTGATCGTCTCGCAGCAGCACAATGTCAATTCTGTGACCGAGCTGTATTATTTCTCAAGATTTGGCACTTTAACCTTCATTTGACGAATTTGATACGACCATATCTGCTGTTAGACTCCCTAATCATCGTCCAATAATTTTCTTAGTAATTCACTCTGACTTTTACAAAAAGTCGTGTCTCTTTTGTTCTTATTTATCTAAAAAAAGAAGATACACGAAGAAATTTCGAGATTTTTAAATATTCAGGCCAAAATTAATTTTCTATCCTTAATTTGCAACCCATTATACATTATTTAAGACAACGATAAAATATCGATACATCGGTGGAATGAATTTCTCAGATCACCTACAACAATTAATTACATACAAATACTGTATATCCGCAAAGTGGAGTAATTTTGTAATGACAAGTTGTACTTGAAGTCGTACAACTTTTCTATTTGGTACAATCCAACTTTTGCATAAACAATTTATACGATTCGGATAGACATTGAAGTACGTCTTTGTTATATTTTGACCCTGCTAAGAGTGAGTATAAATCTTTTATTTAATTATGTACGATCAGAGATCGTACCAGCACACTAATACTAATAATTTGCATTGTCAGATAAGTGGAGAATCGGTAACCCTAGAACAGATTAAGTATAATCTATTAATTATATTACCTAATATTAACAGTTTACCTCTCTTATGGTCAATATGTATAATACATTTAACATGTGGATTATTAATTTCAACATTAATATTATTTAAATAATATGCTAAAATTTTTAAAAATTAATTCTACTCAAAGCACTAAACATTAGGACATACTATAGTCTATTATAAAATATTTCCCAAATATAAGAGACTCCATTACCAGAAATAAATTCTTCATTCGTATATATATATATATATATATATATATCATTAAAAAGGCTGCTTCATATTTTACCGATAAAGCAGTAACGATATAACGCATTTATGTAAGTTTGTGAAAATGCCTCCGTATAAGTTCACTTGATAATAAAAATATTTAATAACCTGTAAATTAGAGAAATACTAGCGATCGAAGCGGCCATCGGCCGCGCGTGTAAGATAAATAAATAAATAAACAAAAATGATAGTTCAACTTCAATTCGCATCTTTGCATTTTTAGTATGAAAGAAGGTGTAGAAAATTGACTTGTGACAGCAGTGAGTCGAAGGCACGAGATCATATATCCTTCTGGCATTATACGCAGGTAAGTATCTATTAATAATATTTTTTTTCAAGTAGTCATTCCCCTCGCACCTTAGACTTTGTCCATAGACATTTCTTGTTTCTATGGAGACAAGAAACAACAACTCAAAATTCTTTGACAACTTGGCTAATTGTAAGTCTAGCTTAAACGGTCGTTTAACATAGTGCCTGGCAACAGACCGATTCAAATGTCAAGTGTCAATTTTGTTCAGTGAAAAATATTGTGTTATCTTTATCAAAATGCAATCAGCCTTTGCCATCCGTTGACCATCTCCATCCGATATATTTATACGTATATAAATATATCGACAGTTTTCCCTGAGAATTTTGTGACAGCCAAGACTGGGATATGCTTTCTTAAGAAATTAATGTTACAAACAAAATAGCGATCACGCTTCGTCGGTGCGACACAAAAATTATTGTATAAATAGGGAACTACAAAAGACGAACAGAAGATCGAGAAATAGAATGTAAATTCTGCCTGGTGACCGGACTCAATAATTAATCATGGGTCCAACCGAAAATCAGAAGCTACCAGAAAGTCGCGAATCATCTTGGACAGAGATCAGTTCGATCCTAAACCAGTTACAGAGACCAGGAGAGTGTCAAAAGTCATAGGCATCAGTCAGGTGACACAGTAAGTCTCCCTGGAAAAATTCAACTCAAGAAAAAGATTCAAGTTTAAAATCTAAATTCGACTTTTGATTCTTAAAATCTTTTCAAGTCGTTTGTTGCCCATTAGAAACTCGAATTCAACTCTTGAACATCGTACTGACAATCTATTTTAATGAATCTTATTTTTCCTTTAAATTAAAATATTGTATTGAATCTGTTTTTACCCCTGCTCAACTTCGTCGTATCATTTTCAATCTTCTTTCGATCCCTAAATCAAGACCTATCCTCGCTCAACGATCATATAAATTCAAAGAAAATTAATTCGTCGATCTCAATTAAATTCTTAACGCATGGAAACGTATACTAAGTTTACATGCAGGAGTTTAGAAAGGATTTTAACTATGACTACGTTCACACGACGGCCTTAAACCGGCTTAGTTAATGCTGATCTACAGGAACTGACAAATTACAAACATTTCTACTTGTAAGGAATATTTGGAATTGGTCAATTTCTGGATCACGTAGTAGTTATTCATAACTGACCGTAGTCGAGAGCGACAGATGGCAACGAAGGCGGCACTCAATTCGAGTGACGTAACGTCCCCTTGCGATACAAGTTAGTTGAGTAGAGGGGCTGGCCAATAGTAGCAAGCATCACTTTCGAGCACTGCCACAAGAGGCGTTAGTGTTGACAGAGTCTAGCAGCTGCTAGCACTACGCATGCGCAGTTATCTCTTTCTCGTGCTCCTTCTGTAATACATAACCGGTCCACTTAACTTCAGTTTTCTAATTATCAATTCTTTATTCGTCTAACTTTTCAAAATTTTATATAACTGGCATCGCATCGGTTTCTTTGTGGTCAATAACTTAATTTTTTAATCGGAGTTAACAGGATGTAGTGAATTTACGGGTGCGCATGCGCTATGTCAGCCGGCTTCTTCGACACCAGCGCTCGCGGACAACACCGGCAACCAGCAGAACCGACCACATTGGTGCTTACAGCTAGGTCGTGGTGGGGGAAGGGATTCCCAGACTTCTGTAGAAGACCGTGCTCTCGAGAAAAGGACTCTCGAGGTACCAGTCATTGTGTCTCGTCGAACGATACGTGTGTGACCTATTTTACTCTACGATCTAACTTTTTTACGCGTGTACGTATTCGCGGGTGTGTCATTGACTGTAAGAACTACAATAGCAACTGCTTCCTCATTAAAAAATACACAATATAATATGTATAATTACTTACTTATCGTATCTTGTTATATTACCCGTTATACACGCATACTCATTGATGAAAAATTACATATTTTTAAGAATGTTCGAGCTGTGCAGAACCTGTCAGAAGCCTTTGGTTAATGCTGGCAATTTAATTAAACTGCGAACTATCATCATATCGAGTGGCCTCGGCATAGTGGTACTAGGCGGTGCGTTAGCCGCTGCTTTACCAGCCTTCATTGGCTTTGGAGCGAGCGGCATCGTATCCGGATCCATGGCCGCGTCGTGGCAATCGTCCATCGGAGTGGTCACAGCCGGTTCGCTCTTTGCGACTTTACAGTCGTTGGGTATGACCGGAGCAGCAACGCTACTATGTGGCTCGATCGGGACAGTGGCCTCGGGTACAGGGGCGTTGTATCTGCTGAGTACCATTGCCTCGAGTTTAAATTGGTGCAAATGCTAGAATTTGCTTGTCGCCGTTCTCGAATAAGAAGGTACTGCTACTAATACTAAATATATTATATATATAGAATACATTAGACATAGGGTTCTTTGGCGAGGGAAATGGTGGCGATGGTGGGAGCGGATAGAAATTGTATGTACAGTCGAAGGAATTTTGAAGTCGAGGAAGGCACACTTTATGAATCAGGAATCCCTGAATAACAAAATATAAATATAGCGTACCATTCTATGACTTAGAATTTATACCGCTGCGGCTGCCTGAAACTTTTGCTCAAACTTTAAACGCGTTTTTCTCAAAACTATAATACATTTTTCAACATGGTTTACATGATATCTCAGGTTCTGTTTAATCGATTTACTTCAAACTTGGTACCAAGCTTCAATATATAACCTTCTAGCGCCCCTACCGCGTTTGTATGAAAATGATTTATTTTATTATTTAAAAAAAAATTAAAAATGATGGAAAAATGTCGAAGAATGCCTTTTTTTAAGACAGTCGCCATTTTGCCAAAAATGTTTTTTTTTTTCATTTTCTATGAGATAGGGGCTATAACGACATGCTTACTAATTAAGAATCTTTTTTTGGATTTTGTTTCAGACGACCAGAAGAGCTGCAATCGTGTCAACTGGAACACCCCCTTTGTTACCCCGGACTTTATAAGCTTATAACTCTTTTTAACCCTTTCGCTACGGGCGGATTCTCCGCTGCGTTACTCTCGCAGAACGAAACGCCGCGGCGAAACTGTACACAGTGCTCCACCCCCCGGTTTCGCTTTGCCACTGTCTATGATTTTAAACAACACGCGAGGTGATAAAAAAGTATACTTACAATTAGAGTTAAAACCAGCAAATAGTATAACGAGTTATAAATGTTACCAGAGTCAAACTATTTATTACTTCGCAATTTTTGGCAATAAGCGATTCGTACACGCACTGCTTTAACGGGTGCAGTAAAATGTGCTACGACACTTCATTTCAGAACTTTGACGTATTAGAAAAGGGTTTCTTAAAAATTTGAAAATTTTGTTTCCTAGGAACTTTCTCCTACATATTCTATGATATACTAATCATATTTTTATTAGAAACCATTTTTTTAAAGTTACTACTTTATGCTGTGGACGAAATTATATGCATTCATGAACATGGAACATACATGTGTCGTATGGCTACCACGGCCAGAGACGGCACTGGATTTTCTATGCAGTCATTCTGTTACTGCCAACATTACTGGTAGAAAATATTTACGTATTATTAATACCGCAATTTCATTATATCAAACAATTATGTAGCAGTTTGGTGTGTAATTATATCTTATTCTTCTTATTATACAAGAGCAAAAGTATAAATTAAAGCACGACATGCTTTTAGAAGAAATTACTGGTGCAGGCCTCATGAAAGCACGTGTTGCAGGCTAGGGATTTCATAGTTTTCGATCTGTCAAAAAAACCACATCGAACTCGTGGATCTACTATACGTCGTGATGGTGATAAATCGTCTAACTTTGTTATCCAAGTAACATATTTCATCGCTCTTAATAATCTCTGAAGCTTTAATTTGCACGGTACGAGAATTTATTCACTCTTTAAATTTTAGGTGCAAATCGTCACAGGCTTTGTCGAAAACGATGTGGCTTACAACTAAGTCCTGATACTATTCGCACATCGTTTCTGGCATTTGCATACACGAAGATCCATCGGGGCGACGATTCTCAAGTCAAAAGTCTAATAGTGCTGAAGGCCAACCGTTCGTCTTATCTCTTAAATTTTTGACCAGAAACGTAAATTTGAGCTCGTCCATCTCGCATGTATTCGACTCGCTGCTAAAGAATTTACTTCTCAAGCTCAAATTTACGTTTACTGGCCAAAAATTTAAGAGATAAGACGAACGATTGGCGTTCAGCACAATTAGATTTTGACTTGAGTATCGTCGCCCCGATGGATCCTCGTCTATGTAAATGTCAGAAACCATTTGCGAATAGTATCAGGATTTTTTTGTAAGCCACATCGTCTCCGACAAAGCCTATGACGATTTTAACCTAATATTTGAAGTGTGAATAAATTCTCGTATCGTACAAGTCAAACCTTCAGAGGTTATTAAGAGCGATGAAATGTGTTACTTGTAACTAATTTGTATGTTATTTATATATCACGATGTACGTTCCCGATTAAGCGTATTGAAGATACCCTTTGCTCAAGATCGAGCCTTCGTTTCTAAAATGCGTACGATTTTAGTCACTCGCGGCACGAAGATTCACGATTTGTATCAATCTAATCAATTTATTTTATTAAATAAACATTAACAGAAACTATTTAAGCCATTTCCATGTTCTCTAGCCGACTACAGCTCCCATGAAAAGAAATAGAAGTAGAGTCTCCGAGCTCTATACAGGTAGCGCGGCAGTCGGCAGATGTTCAAAATTTAGGCAGCGGGGTTAGCGTGGTTTCTCCTCAAGATTTGTATTGTAATCATTTATTTATTAACCCCTGTTACCTCAATTAAATATTCATCAATCATATTAATTGATTCCCGACTCGAAATGCCATTTTTCATCTAGTGAGTACCCGGGTGTCTCCGCTAAGCACATGTACTTCAACCTCGTTTATGTATAACTCAAAAAATTTACGATTGTGTTTTTATCTTCAAAAAGAGTCAAATAATGGGGATCTTGAGGCCCAGGCTGGTATTTCAATTTTTCTCCGAGTTATGAGCAAAAATATGACGAGGTGGGCACCCGGGTATTCGGGAGTGCACAAAGGGTTAAGACCGTCGTGCAAACGTAATCATAGTTAAGATCCAGTCTAAAACCCGTGCATGTAAACTTAGCATACGTTCCTCCCTTGCGTTGAGTATTTAAATGGGGGATCGACGAATCACATTCATCATCTCATCTTCACGAGTGTGTTCGAAAATGAACCGAGACGACGATGCTCGCACCACTCTCGGCTCATCTTCGAACACAGTTATCGTAGGTGTGTTGCTTGTAAATATCCACCGGTAAAGTGGAGTAGAACGGACTTCGCGTTACTACTTTACCGACAGAATGCAATCGTTCGTTGGAAGTAGTAAGCGTCTCTAAATATACTTAGTAGGGTAAAGTTACCGATCGTTTTATACTACTACTTTACCGATTGTGTTCAAACCTTCATCTGGACGTCACACCTGTTTGCCCTCATACTTTTTATGGTGAACCCATAAGATATTCTCGCATGGTCCATGCGGTTGTGCTTTATAGATATATTATGTGATTGCAAAGAATTCGTGCCCGATTCATGCTTCTGCCATCTATGAAAATCGAGCACGAACTTTTCCAATGACCTAACATGTTGTTTGTCCCAACTAAACAATATACTTATATGTAGTATCTCAGCAACATATTAGCATATGTACAGCGCATGATAGTTGTTATTTTTCACACATTCTCATAATGTCAATTTAACTTAATATTCCTGTTATGCCGACGTTGCGTACAGTCGAGCCGAAGTCGAAAATTCTACTGTAAATTTTCAAATTGGCGAAATCTGAAATATCTGCCACTTATGCTTTGACAGTAGAACGATATATAGAATATCGGGGCAACAGGTTTGCCTTGGAGTAAGATCGCTTGAATCATGCGGTTGCAGTTAATGCAGTTGCTGTTGCGAAAAAAAAATAATTTCGTGGTTGGGGGAATTTTTTAAATGGAATTTTTTTATAAATAAATCGATATTTACAGTAGTTATAACTACCGGTAAATTATTTTTCCTGTTTTGATTTCAGCGCTATTGCCGCAGTTCAGCCACAAACATTTGGCCAGAGACGGTCGACGCTGAGCTGTTGGATAATTTATTTTATTCTTTTATTATTTATTAAAATTTCAATCTTTCACACTGCACTCGCCCACTTCACGTGGAAATTTACTTCTGCACGATATTCGAGTATTATTAATGAAATTATGATATATTTAGTTTACCGATAACAAAGTGAAAATTGACTGCATCAGTAATTAGTAACGTTAAGTAATTAATGGAATCACCATACACCGTACTTAAAATAATAACGTAACAAAGATTCGTTATTATTTTTCGTACGCTATTAACCCTTTGAGTGCGAAGCTCTTCAGATTTGAACGCATGTCGGACATATATGCGCCCATAGCACTCA
>JARPRH010000742.1:132690-159185 GCA_031763665.1 Calameuta haemorrhoidalis
ACGAGTCCTGACTTGTCCTGACTTTAACTCGGAAGTGGATGAGTGAATCGTGTTAAAAATTTGTAGAGACATGTACTGCTATACAGATTAGACGTAAAAAAAATTTCAGCTCGATTACGCGGTTTTGAGTTTACCGTAGTAATACCTTAAGTAAAAAATCTAATAGTGCTGAACGCCAACCGTTCATCTTATCTCTTAAATTTTTGGCCAGGAACGTAAACTTGAACTCATTCATCTCGTATGTATTCGAGTCGCCACTATAAAATTTACTTCTCCTCTACCATACGAGGTGTTTCCCAATTAAAATATCACTAGGCAAATACGCACAATTGTCTATGTACTGTTGTTCCAATTACGATACGAGTCGACAAACGCGTACACAGATATAGTGTTTATTCCTAGATTTTAGTTGCGCTACGTTCACGGTGTAATGTAACCGAATGGACCAAGAGTCCATCGATGCTCGCAGCACTCTCGGCTCATCTTCGAACGCAGCTGTCGTAGATGTGTTCATTGGTTGGTTGTAAATATCAACCGGTAAAGTAGAGTTGAAACGACAACTCTACTCTCTCCATTACTACTTTACCGACAGCACGCGATCCTTCGTCGGAAATATAGTAAGCTTCTCTAAATATACTTGGTAGGGTAAAGTTACCGATCGTTCTACTAACTACTGTACCGATTGTGCTCAAACCGTTATCTGGACGTCACACCTGTTTGCCCGCATACTTTTGATGGTGAACGTATAAGATATTCTTACATGGTCCATGCGGTCGTGTTTTATAGATATATTATGTGATTGGAAAGAATTCGTGCCCGATTCATGCTTCTGCCATCTATGAAAATCGGGCACGAACTTTTCCAATCACCTAATATATTGTTTGTCCCAACTGCACAATATACTTATATGTAGCATCCCAGCAAACATATTAGCATATGTATCGTGAATGGTAGTTGTTATTTTTCACACATTCTCATGATGTCAATTTAACTTAATATTGCTGTTATGCCGATGTTACTTATAGCCGAGCCGAAGTCGAAAATTCTACTGTAAATTTTCAAAGTGGCGAAAACTGAAATATCTGCCACTTATGCGTTGACAGTATAACGATATATAGAATATCGGGGCAACAGGTTTGCCTTGGAGTACGACCGCTTGAATCATGCGGTCGCATTTAGTGCAACTGCTATTGCGCAAAAAAAAATTTCGTGGTTTGGGAATTTTTAAAATGGAATTTTTTAATAAATAAATCGATATTTGCAAAAGTTCTAGTTACCAGTAAATTATTTTTCCTGCTTTAATTTCAGCGCTATTGCCGCAGTTCAGCCACAAACATTTGGCCACACACGTACGACACTGAGCTGTTGGATAATTTATTTTATTCTTTTATTATTTATTAAAATCTCTATTTTTCATACTGCACTCGCTTACTCCGCGTGCAAATTTACTTCTGCACGATATTCGAATATTATTATTGAAATTATAATACATTTAGTTTAACGATAATAAAGTGAAAATTGACTGCATGAGTAATTAGCAACGTTAAGCAATTAATGGAATCACCATATACCGTGCTTATTGATAACGTAACAAAGATTCGTTAAATCAATCTAAATCGCGATCATCAAATTTTACTCATCAATATTATTTCAAAGTAATTTGCTCTTATAAATAATTAATACTGCACCTTTCAAAAAATTCGATGGATTCAGTTTTTTATAATATTAGTAGTCATACTTGCTTCACCATGATTATATCCACCCAGTGTCCTTAAAAATATTTCAGATCCGAAGTCGGCATTCCGCTGATGATTCAGAAATAGTGATTCAACGTTCTGCTTGAAAAAATACACATCAGCCTTAACGTTCAGTAACTCCTGTTTCTTATCCAGCGGCGAGCTGTGTAATTCGAATTACTTAAGTAAAATCAGCCTTTCATAGTCCGTATCGTTAAACAATGCAAGCTCCTGTCAAAGTTGATACTTCAAAGGATCAAGAGATGCTGACCTGAAGCGGTTCGTAAGAGGACAGACAAGTGTAACGAAAGGACTGTCAAAGACACAATAAAAAAAATGTACGAAAAAACTGCTTTAAATTTTTCAAAAATTTCAGTTTCATCAATCATCTATGCCACATCAGACGACTTTTCTTCGAGGAAAAGAGACGATTGACGTACAGTTTATGGGAACAACAAGGACCTTGGGATCCTTTGAACAGTGTCACTGACATTCCCGTAGGAGTCATCCTATTATATTTAAATTGGATGAGCATACCGTGGGTACCTATATGTATACCGTCTGTCAACCGCAGAGAAATAACCTCACCCGGTCTCTTGTGTCCTTTCTGAAGGATCTAGACAAAGAAGAAATTGACAGATCATCATCCCCACATTTCTTCAATGTACATACATTTCCTAATGATATCATAGGCGGACGAAGCCTTTCATCCTTTAAAGACAATGTATTTTAAATTTATCTCAAGGCTTGTAATCCCATTTGGTTTCATATACCAAACACAAATCTTCAATCTGATTGTAAATCCAAATTAGTAAAACCCACCCGAAGCCAAATTTCAATGGCCATAAAAATATCACAAATTATTACTCCGTTTTTATTACATAAAATCGAAGCGAACCTAACCAATCACATTGCTCTGATCTATTATAATATCTCACGAGTGACATACGATTTATCATCCAACTTCGCAAAAAATATTTTTCACGATCGATACGAATTAAAAAAATGCAAATACTTAATCAAATTTACACGCTAAAGCTTTATTCTCGATCACACGCCAGCTTGCAATGTTAACGATATGAGGAAATGTTATTACTTACGTAATTAAAAGGGAATGAATTTCTTGTCCTGTCCAAAAGAAATATCTGCTCCTCGAACTGGAATCAAGTGCATGACTCAATAAGAAGCTTCGATCGTAACAGTCGTTTGCTTTGAAGCAAATATTTTGATGTAACTTTCTTATATTTATATTACCACGATATAACGATAATTGCGAATATCGTCAAATGCGATTTGCAATAATATTGTGATTTCGATAATAAAACGAAGAACCCTAGACAGGTAAGGTCTTTCCGGTTGAACAAGAGCTGCTTATCGGCTGAGTAGACGCTCGAGGGAGTCGGAGGAGCTTCCAGCTGTCACCGTCAGTTTGACAACCCATACATACTCGATTTGCAGTTGCCTCCAGCTCACGTTAGAGTACGGAATCGTAATAGTTAATAAACTTTACAACTAAAATGGTTAATAATCGTTCCTTATAATTGCACGTAGACAATCATAATAGATTGGCCAAGAGAAAATTGGAGGTTATTGTCAGAGAAGATCCTCTCGGAAGTTCCGCCGTGAACGTTGACTTTGTAATACATTTATTATGACTGAGCGCATTCGTCACGCCATCTGCGGCGACGCACAGGAAGCTTCGTTTTTGATAATCACGGATGACTAAAATCGTTTCTTGGAAGCTCCATTCAATTTGCGAAGAATATTCGACATTCACAGCCAATACTAATAATAAATAGTCATATCCTTCACGTAAGTAAGACGCACTTGTCATTTGACTTTTTGTAAGATTCTTTTTGCCGAAATTTAGTATTTCGCGTTTTTAATCCTTGACTCGAGACAATCGCGATGAAAGGTTGAAATAAAATTTTCATCGATCGCTTTTCCTTAATCAGAAATCGGGTCGATCGATATGTTTCGAAAGAAAACTGCGGCATTGACAGAATTACAAAACTAAAGTTTCGTGGAGAAGGTCCTTGTCAAATTAAATCCGCTTTCAATCACGAAGGTCCATAATGTTGCGGTATCGCGAAAATTAATACTCGTGACGACACTTCTAATCAAATTATTCGTTAAGGCATCGTATACCAGTCCTGTATAAAAATAATTGACGCATCCATATATTTTTTTATCGAGTTGATCTTGACAATAAAACAGTGCACGAGTTCAGCTGTCATTATCTTACCAAGTTCTGGTAAAGAGTTAAATCTTATATGAGTCTGCGCATTATAGTGATGCTTGAATTATCTTTAGGAAATGCTAATCCACTGATACAATAGTTTTAAACTATCCCGGCTTGGTCAGCTTTCCAAGAGCAGTGTATGGCAGAGTCGCTATTGAAATATTCTTTTTTTTTTCGTACTCTTCCAAGAAACGCAATTGCCATTCAGCAGGGCTGCTTGGCGAAACATCTGGCTCTCCATCCTTGCGATAATCTTGAAATACAATTCCCGGTGTTCGCGATTAAAAATCACAACATAAATCCATCTTTCTTATAATTCCGAAATAAATTAATTGTCTTTTACGAAATGTCCAAAATATTCGTAAGACAGTGTAAATTCGCGCAATCTTAATTAACTGTTAAGTATAAATAAATTACGTTTATAAAAAGTAAAATCAAAATTCTTCTCAGGTCGCCTACGGAGAATTTTTTCTGCAAATTTTTTATGATGAAATAAAATTAGTTTTTTTTTGCCTTTCAAAGTATCAAAGCCAAAGTGGCTCGATTTACTCTAAGTTATTTTATTTAACGTAGAGACTCGTGTTTGAACCCTTACTCCGGAAGGGTCAATTTTTCCATACAAAAATCATATTATATAGGTATATCTATACGGTTAAGGCTGCCGATAACACTGATACGAGGCAAGGGTCAATATTTCGTTTCGCCGTTTAGTAATGAAAAATAAATATTTCCGTAATTTTACTACCGATTATAAATTGCTGATATATACGAAAAGCATGTCGACAACATATTTAACAGCCTTCTACGTGCAGAATACTACGTGCTACACGTTATACAAAAGACGCTTTATCACGCTTCCACTTCTTTCTGTTTATTTCGTGCAACCGAACTTTTTGCTATGCCATGTAAGCATTTCGCATATATGACGGGTGAACATGTGTTCCGCCATGAGATCATTGAACTTACTGGGTTATAACAGCAAAATTGACGAGCATCTGTTTTACGGTAAGTTTTAGCCATTAAACGAGAATGCAGTTGTAATTGTATTGTAGTTTATTTTTCTTTTGTTTTTTTTTGCAAATACCTACGCTCCACAATATTCGCATGGAGTATTTTATAGTCGGTCCACGAGTTCGAAGTGTTTCATTGACAGTTCGCAAGCAATGCAAATGACACGTGAATTTCCATAAAATAATGAAAAAAAAATATACTGAAATAAAAAATAAAATATATTTCAGTGTAAAGTCCATGGACTTGTGTACCTTGTGATAAAAATTGTTAGACACTTTGTTTTTCATCTGTCAAAAAAAACAAAGAGATTGATCTTGTGTATAATATATATACACAAATATTCTCAATTGAAATATTTTGAAAATCGACTTTTCAAAATTGAGTAAATATATATGTCACGTAAGAAATGCATACACACATGTTTATTATTTATCGTTACTCCAAATGTTGAACTGACAAATATTTATTAAAAAAAAAATCCTTCCAACTTTTTCTTCGTGGATGATTGATGAAATATTAAAAAAAAAATGTCAAGCACCGCGTGCTCTTATTTCGAAAAACAACCTGGTCTTACAAGCCGAACGTTGAATGAAATAAGAGGCATTATGATAGGACAAGAAACAAAGTATCATCTCGTTCTGTGAATTCCGATGAAAATTCTTTGTAACGCAGGGTCCAAAGACAAAACGAGGATGATGCGCGATTTGCTACGCGCATTCCTATACGCCTTGGAATATTCATTGAGATTCATTTATGCGGAGACAGTATTAAAGGTTCCTTTATTTTGGCAAAGAGACAGTGTAAAGGAAAAAAATAAAACCTTAAGAGACTTGACGATCGAGATGCGCCGGCCACGCGCATTCAAGCCACATTTTCGTATGAATCGCCACGCGAAATACTAATACTGTGCAAAATGCCCACGAGTATTTGGATGCCTAAAATTTTTCAAATTTATTGCCACACGAAAAAGAAATCTTCGATTCCTCCGTCGTTACGTATCAATTACCTTCCGCTTGCTGTTCTATTGTAAGAGAATAAATTCTTACGTAATATTATAGCGAATAATCGAAATCTAAGTAAATTTCTATAATTGTGGCTGCTGATAACGACGGTAATTTTTTATTCGCTATATCCGTGTAGATAACGGAATTTTAATCATTTCCATTTCACAGCACTGCTTCGATACGAAGAGGACTGCCGTTTAATACTAGGGGAAATATTTATATTATTGGATTTTAAATTGGCCACTTTGTAAATTTTATTGTTTTTTTTTGGTTAATAAACATTTTAATATGTCACATATTCGTATCATCGGTTCATTCTTTTTACTTCCAATTCTCTTCTAACAATCAGGAATCCCTTTTACGATTTGAAACACGTGCACACCGCTCCCCTTCCTTCCCGGCGTGAAAAATGACAAAAAAATTCACTTAGACAATTTTATCCTATTTATAGCATGTTACGTGAGACAAGATGCAGCTGTAAAAAGTCAAATACTTTTATTTTACATATAAATAATAAATAAATACATGCTACTTGTTTTTCAAAAGGATCAAGCAGATTCATAACAACGTACAAATGAATCAGAATCTTATATTTGTCTTAGATATCAAAATATATATGTAAATAGTGAATTTGAATTAAAAAATCATTCACAGACTCGAACGAATTAACATTGAATTTGAAAAATGATAAATATTCATAATCAATATCACATAAAAAAAATTGCTGGAAAATTTTCGTAAAACCAACACAAGTCGTTGCAATCGACCGATAAATTTCCGAGTCCAAGGACATTGAGAGATTTAAATGAATTGTAATAGAAAATTTGCAAATCGTAACTACAATAGTAGATGGTTTTTTTTTTAATAAAAAATTCTAAAGGAACATTTAGTTGCGGTGGATGAGAGGATTCGGACTCCGACGACCTTCAGTTCGGGAAATCGCTTGAATAATTCAGCATGTAGTATCAGGAATCTCTCTATTGCATATCTAATCATAAGTTCTGCAGCGCACAAGGCATAACTATATATAGGATATAACTTTTTTTTTCCAAAGGAAGAGACCGTAAAATTTTTCGCACAAAATATATCGCTCTGCTTTGTTTAAATATCTTGCATTCAGACACACCCCAACCACCGACTAGGTGTACAGACTCAAGACAACAGGCAAGAATTACCGGGGAGTGCCGTGGCTGCTCAAAGCTTCGCGCATTCCTCTTTGACAGGAATAAGAAGAGAAAGAAAAGAAAGGCGGAGAGAGAATAGCAGAAATTCGCAGACAAAGACAAGGGCGGTCGAAAATGAAAAGAAGGTAAAGAAAAATTAAGGGTACACGTCATGCTCAAGAGATTCTGTATAATTTCATGTTAACAATCATAATTATCAATATTTTTGTAAATTCTACAAAAATATAATACCGTTATAAAGTTCTCGATCAAATTTACCCTGGATAATAAAATGAAAAATCTATCAAATAAGCTCAAACGATAAAACTCAAAAATGATAGGCGATGAATATTAATTATTAATATAACAAAAAAAAATCTCATGAACCATAGTTTAGAGATAAATAAGTTAGTTAGTTAGTAAATCAATAAAAACTAATATCTCATTAGTTAAATGAGATAACGCCAAAATTGAAAAAGTGTATAAATTTTTATTAAGACATAATAATTTTTAAACTATCGAATTTATTTAGCGCTGCTCGCCAAATTACGCTAATTTACTTCCTCGGAGGGTTTCTACGGTCTCCAATCGAATTTCAGTGTGTCGTTGCGATATCTCGCCGCGAAATTCTCCCAGGCGTGGAATCGAAATTGCGTCACCGAACGAAATGTCAACATCAATAGTGAAAAGCGAGAGAACGTTCCCGGCGCAATTTCTTTATACTCGATCGACTCGCCGAGTGGAACGACACAAAATCACAATTATAATTCGAACAGCAGCGACTCCCATCGTTCCGATGGTGACGAGGCTTAAAGTTTCAAAGAAAAAAAAAAAGCAAGAAGATGACCAGCGGCCACGTTGCTTTTCCGAAAATTAAATAATTCAAAAGCAAAAACTTGAGCAAGTCACAGTCCCGATGTCGTACAATGATTACTCAAGGCCGTTTCGTGCGGATGAACAGTTGCAAATTTAAAATTGTGGAATCATTAAAAGTTACTCGTTGACAGTCAGCGTATCTGCCAGCCTGTCAAATATCCTCGACTCGAGTGACTCTGTGCTTTACGAAGCTCCAAGGAAGAGATAAGGATATCGTTGACCTCATGGCACGACAGTGTAGTCGAGTCGATTTACCAAGAAATTCAAGGTTTCAAGGCTGGACGTGAAAATGATATTAAAAGAGACTCGATATTATTGTTGCTTTAGCTTTACGAAGTTTAGGCTAGGTTACGGTGCCTTAAGTAACCTAACCGGTTAGGTTGATCGTTTTATTAGAAAATCACGATCACGCACCTTCGTCTCTCTATTGAGTGTAATACGTGTAACGTGTAACGTGTACTGCGTACGCGCGATGAACGTGACCCTCATGAGACACGAGGCGGAACGATGATCTTCCTTCTTCCTAGTTTAGAAATAAAGAATTATCGCATTTTCCATCGTCTCTGATCTTAGATTCTTGCGGTGTTTTCTGTTATTGAAATTTATGGAAATCGCGATCTGTTTAACGGAATCTTGCTGAACACGTCTGCGCTTTAATATCGGCCCAAGATGAGGTTGCTCGTTGTGCTACACCCATAGGCCTAGATAATTTCATTGAAACTCCTTGGGGATTTCAATGTGGCGAAGGAATATCAATTTTACTTGTTTTAATGAAAATTACAATATATCGTCGAGTCATTGAGGAAGATTTAATTAAGAATTTCGATTGATTCGTCTTTACTAATTTTATTGCGTATCTTTCTCAAATTCTTGTTTGTCTTTTGATAATGGAGTGCAGATTAGAAAAAGTGGCTGTGATGTAAAGAATATATAAGGGTGAATGCGGCGAGACGGAAATTCCTTGAAAATGTTCTCAGGTCTTTCAAAATAGTTTTTATCAGCTGAAATTTCAAAGTTCGCCCTGAAGACGACTTTTTAAAAACGTCTTAAACACGACGAATCGAAGAAATTTTCGAAAAAAATGTCACTATGTAAATTTTCATAATTAGTAACATGCGAATCTATGACACCGCTGTATGAAATAATTTGAGCAATAATTCTGTAATTTCATTTACTGATATAAAAATCAGCATATTTTTTTTTTATAGAATCAGTTGAATCGCAACCGTTCAACTTGTTAAAGTAACTATAGTAATTTATTACTGTCAAGTACTTCGCTGAGTACTTTATTGTACGTAATAATTATAACACAAATTTCAAGTAATCCGATGCCGTCAAATTTGTCCTTGTTCGATTCAATTCGGCATATATGCATATCCGACACATGGCAGCACATGAAATAATAAACTTAAATATATGTATATTAGATCGCAAGGCCTGGCTGAAGTTTGGTCCGAATTTGAATTGCCAAGGCTTGACTCAAGTCTGGGACCTAATCCAAGCCTGGAATCTGAATAGAGAGAAAAATGACGTTTCAGTTTTGGGTTCGAAACCCTCGAAATTTGAGTATCGAACCTCGGATTCATACGGCAGTATGAAGTCATACGAAGATTAAATTCGCATATCGACGAACATTAGTAATCATACTTAATGCATAAATTAATCCATTTCTGGGTCATCATGATACACCATGGTATTCCATGAGATATAGTGAAAATCAATTTTTCTCAGTGAAGGTTTGCTTCCAAAGGCTTGGCTCAATCCTGGCCCCATTTGTTAGTATTAGCAGTTCGTATCCTGGATATTTTTGAGTTATGCCAATCGCAATATTTCTTTAGGGCTTCCATTTTCCTCTACCACTATTTATCACCATGCGGAAAAATAATATCAGCGAATAGATTTTTCAAAACAAAAGTTTTTTTTATCGATACCGAGAAAAGAAATAGTAGATAGTGATTTACGAATTAAATTCAATGAATCTGTTGTTTCGTAAGATCATTTTTACACTACGTTTATGGTTTTATTAATATATGTTTATATTCGTATCGTAGCACCCGATAAAAGTAATATTTTATTTTTTTGCATAACAATCATAAGTAGCCGATAGCATAATAGATCGCGTGCGTGCATGATAGATCTTAGGACGCTGTTTCGATCCCCGGGTTGGGGAAAATTATAAAAAATTTCTTTCGAATAAAAAATGAATTGAGATAACCACGAAGAAAACAGATCGTGTTTAATAAAAAGGAATTTTTCCGTTGAGATATTTAATTACTTTGTCACATAGATTTTGTGATAGTACAGTGCATATCAAATGTATGTGAAAGAAAATGCTGTACGGATGTACGGAAAATGCATTGCGGTTTTTCGAAAGACAAGCGAAATTCGCAATGCGATGCTCATGTGGAAAGTGTCTATGTGACTTCCGGTTGGAACTTCTGTGCTATTTTGTTGCGGACATTCGTCATCCCCTATAGGAAGCCCTGTCGGAGATTTTTTGAACTTTGCAGTGAAAGTCGGCAATTCCCCTAGGACCGACTTGCGTTTGCTGGGTACGTAACAATAGACCGTTCGTGGCGGACACTGTAGGTTAGTAGTGCGTTAGTTCTAAATTTGAATATCCAATCGTCATCGAATGTCGCGTCACGTGAACTTTGACACAAATTGGCTACTCTTTTGGCACAATGCAAGATGTCTAAAGGATATCTTAAATTCGTCATTTATTCTGAGAACGTCTCGAAGGTCTTTCGTCAGATATGGCAACAGGATACCCAGACAGCACAAACTACGAAGATGTCGATAAAACGTCTTCGGAAGGTCTTATTTCCCGCTTTCTGATGTCCTACAAACGTCTCATGTCTAAATCACGTCTTTTCGACACGAGACGTCTGTAAGACGTGAAAAAGCGGATCATAGGACTTTCCGAAGACGTCTTATTGACATCGTAATATCTATCCTCTCTGGGTAGTTGATACGTCTGATATTTGACGTCATACTTAACCAAGTCCCACAGAGTGCGGATTTAAAGTCAAACAATGACGAGTATAAACGTCGAAAGCAGGACAAATGGTCCTATTGTAAATTTTAGGAAAAACGAGGAAGGATTACATTTTTATTTGATAAAAAATTAAAAATCTACACGACGAGTAACCGCACTTAACTGGCTAAAGAGATAGCTAAATACAATAGATAAATCTATCTCTTTGGTCAAAGAAAAGAAATGATTAAAAAAAATAATTCAAAGTCTAGCAATCTAGTTTCGCAATGTCGTACACGTTGTAAATTTTTCTTCGCATATTTATTTCAGATGACCTACGAGATAATCAAACGAAGACGATCTCCTATTACTTCCGACTTTCCGACCTTGCCTGTAATTTGAAGAACATGCCACGAATAAAAATGAATAGATTGAGAAAACATTGATCTTAAAATTTTAACCTTGTTTTCTAATCACGATACGCACACAGAGACAGACGCAAGAGTATTAATATAAAAGTAAAATTGTTGGAATACGAATGAGCGCTGATCGACAAAAGACGATCCATATGATGATCCTTTTATGTTCTGTCAATTTGTTTATCTGTCTGTTATACTGAACTCATGTTTACATACTTTCTTCTTTGAATAAACCCTGTTCTCGCATATCCATCCTCTCCTTTATTCTTTACGAAGATATTCTGCGCAACAAAAATCAATTCAAAAACCTAACCTAAAATACCGTAAAAATTTTTTTCAACGACTACCGACAATTGAAATAATCATTGTTTATCTGAAATTTATGAATTGTCATCAATGAATTCTTAGCCATTAATGTCAAGAAGAGGATGCGTGTTACGATTGAATAAACGTAACCTTGTAATTCCTTGGTAGCACATAGTGCCGACATTGAATTTATTTAGATATCATTCCAGTCGTTTCTACCATTACTGATGCTTCCTTCTCATCAGAGTTTATGACAGTAACGTAGCAAAAGAAATTTTGAAAAATTTTTAACCACGTACCCTCATCATTCAAATGTCAATAGTATTTCATTTTTCAAAAATATATCAAAATTCGTTGCTAATCGATAAGCATTTAAATTCCGAGTAAAATATTCTGCAGTTCCAAAGATTACTTTTGGTAACTGTGTTCCGATAATTATCATTCAAAAGTCTTTTGAGATTATCTAATATTATCTAACGTCTATCAATTAGGTGATCGGGACCTTGAAGGTTCGTTTACAAATTTCACCTTCCCCGCTGAACTCTATGAGCTCTCGCGAAGAGGGAGCAGCCAGTGGTCGTACGAACGTCTGGTAAAACTTTCCGCCTGGACGAGCACGCTTTCCACGATTTACCCGTCCACATGAAAATACCAATGACGTGTGTACTTTTTATGAAAATTAGCGAAATCACTGAACGACTTTTCATAATATAAAATAGCGCGGAGACACGATCGCGTTTAGGCACCTTTTTTAATTGATATTGCCAAAGCTTCCTCGGCTTTGTTCCACGGAACAGCAAAAGGATAAGTCGATCGTTTGCCCGTTCAAATTGCAAAATTCTTGCGATGGAAAAGAACATCAGGTACCAGTGTGTACCGTACTCCCATTTACTCATTTTGCCACGTGGATTTTCACAAATTTCACGTTTCTTTAGGAATTCACTTTTCTTGGGTTGGATCAATCCTCGAGTGTCCTAATGGTACAAGTCGAATGTTCCAAGTGACTTAGATCCTCAGAACATAGCGAAGGCTTATTGTGATTTACGAAGAAATGCATTGACTCTATAGAGTTATATGAAAGTATACTTTCCTGAAAATTACTTATCAAATTGTTCTACAGAGAAAGAACATTTTTAAGCGCAATGTCAAAAATGTGTTTATGTTTATGTTTTCGTACGTATTGATGGAACTTTTGTCTAGACCGTTTCTACCTACTTTACCGACTGTGTATTCAGTAATGCTGCAACCCACGTAACAAATTGCCCTTAACGTTAATTCCTCTCTTACTGCAAAACTGCCTCGACCAATGTCTACGTTGGAACAATTATTTAATTGAATCAAATGGTCTCATTGCAATCTTCTCTCGTACAGATTCTAGGGCAAATTAAGATAACCTTAATATTCCTTTAATACTTTCAAATGATCCCATAAACCAAGAGACTCGGTTGAGTTTCATGTTAAATACGTAGCGACACCATAAGAGTATACCGTCTTAACACATGGTTATATTATTTTATGATGGAGCCACGTGTCATTATCTAAAGATTGCATTTTTTTGTAAATTATCAAAAAAAAATCTTATAGTCCTCATCAAATCAGGTAACGTGAATTGTCCGAGACTTTTCGAGGATTCATAATGTTTCTGCTAAAATTTATTTAACGAAAGTATCAGACTGCCTTTGCTCCATTGATCCGTAATCTGTCGCACAGACAAAAGTTCCATAAGCATAACCTCTAAGATGTCCCTTGCTATTCTAAATATTCTAAACCCTGGTCCATAATGACAATGCGTGATGTCCTTGCAAACGAGTGCCACGCCCATTTCACCATATAATTTATCTGCTTATATCCATGTTAAATCAAACTTTTTTGCACTTTTTCTTATCCTCCTGTTTATACACACTCATCGTGTGTTTTTACCGCAAATAAGGTATTTCCAATAACATCACCCACAAATCGTGATGACATCCATTTATTTAATCATTCGCTACCAAAATATGCATATTATGTATTATATCGATTATATCGATTGACTTGATAGTCATATATTAGTCACGAATATTCGTCAAACTTATTTCTCATATAGCTTGGTTATTGCTTGTCTAGACTTTAGTTGCTTCAAGAGTTGCAAGCATTCCGGACACCACAAAAATTCTAATCATCTTTGGGGATGCTCGAGGGATCACATATGTTGCATTTGATGTCTTTGAGACTATTTTAGGACGTTACGTGCTGTTTGGGTACCCCGTGAGCACAAATATCGAAAGGACGACTTCCACACGTCATATGTATGTTCTGAAGACGTCTTGAAGTCATCCTTAAGACCATATTTTGACGGGTATGTTACCAGCATTGATTCTATGCAATTTCTCATTGTAACTTTTTGACTAGGAAAAGAAATTTCTGCACGGATTATCAGACTGACTGTAATTTTGATGAATTATCAATAGGAAAGTTTCAAAAGGAATCCCAATCTACCCTACTATGACCTGTTTGGCGAAAGTCCTGTTGCTCCGGATCAGACAGAAGTCGAGTGTCCGGACGATAATCCGATAAGCATTAGGAAATCTGATCACATAGACCTGGTCATAGGCCTCAAGAAATTTGTATACAGGATCTAGCAGACTATTGTTTTTGTGCGAAAACTATGAAAAAATTCTGGAATCAGTTTTTCCAGTTTAAAATCTCTGATACTGATACGAAAATTTGAAAGCTGAATTACTACAGTGCACTATGCATTTCCAATATGAAATTTCTGAAATGTTACCAAAAAGCACCTAATTCTCCTTTTCAGCAATATTTTCAACATAGTCATTAGAGTTTTCTACTGTGTTACTCATTAACCAACCCTACATGGTTGACGTAGCGAAGAGAAAAATTACAAATCTTGCATTGCTCAAGATACAAGAAAAATAAAATCTTAAAGATTTCTTTTGAGATATCGCAGCGTTTTTTGCAGTTTACGACGTGAAAATATAACCAGTCACACGTTGCGGATGATCCGGGTATCTTCTTGACAAATAATAACAACGTATTCACTGCGTCAACGATGTGTATCTTATTTTTCTTTTAAATATTACTAAATTTATTATTCAACGTCATACACATGTTTTCAATGCAATTTAATATATGCTGTACTTATGTATTCATTTATAAAGACAAAATAATGAATCATCGAAGATATTATAAATACGTAATCACAATGCAGCCTCTAGACTTTCGAAATACTTTATGTAAAATTAGCTAAGATTTTTTCCAGCTGCCATTATGCATTTCAATTTCTTTTCGGCAATTCTTTTTTTTTTCATACGTTTCACAGCTATTTTCGAATAGACTCATATGTCATTCGCTCGGTTTATTGTCTAACTTTATGATGCCAATGCGTTTCTGGACCGTCACCGTTTTTCGAAGCACTTTAAGATGCTGATAATTCACTTATCTTTCAGGTATTTCATATCAGATACTTTATGTTATAATAGGAAAAAATTACAAGAAGAATGTCGGTCGGTAAAAAAAAGATGGTCGTTATGCAATTCTTGACAAGAGAATCTGAGAGGGTGAATTAATTTAATGCAACTAGTCTATTAACTTATCAAACACTTTCAAATTATCGAAACTGTCGATCTCAAATAATATTGCACAGAAATTTGTAAATTAACGTGAAAAAAATGATGCATAATCAGATAAAAAATTTGTCTCTGTCTGTTTATATCTGATCAGATGTACAATTTTACAAGAATTCATTACGAAACTAAAAGTTCTATATAAATAATATTTTTTAAGAGCAGTTTGATAAATAAATGCTTTCATTACAATTATTTTAGGGAATATTTTTTGCATGAAATTTACATTCTCATAATGTATTTTTTTTATTTTAGATCTGATTAGACAGAGACAAATTTAGAATTTGGTTATACAGAATTTTATGTGACGTATAATAATTTTACTGAGAATATTTCAATGTTTACCACCAATACAAAATTCCGTATTAAAGTATGCTACCAACTGAAAGAGTACTTAGAAGCAAATTTCAAAATTCTCATAATTCATTAATTTTTATCGAAAGCTATTGAAAATTTAATTTCTGCAAAAATCCAAAAGGAAGATAACAAATATATTTTGCAATATTAACCAAGTTTTCTTTTTCATTAACTTTAGTTATTCTTAAATAAAGATTATTCATATATAAAACAATATTAATAACAGCTCTCTAATTTACAAGCAGATCACGATACGATTATTAACATAAGTCAAAAATGTTATATACGACATATTTCATCGATAAAATGTAGTGAATCAATTTGATACGTTAATAAAGATCAAAAAGTAATTTACGAGCTTCAACTCTTACGACTGTATAAACTTTCATCAATAGTATACCGTTCGAGCGACGAGAGCGTAGCTCTATATACAATTATCACAGTTATTCATCGGTACGATTGTTAAAAAATAAGTGTTGCTTGGAAAGAAAAAAAATGTCAATTAAATATAACCAAATTTTATTCAGCATTCATAGTTCTAAAACTCGTATCGCATGCTCGTTCTCTTAATACAAATAACAAAATTAAATTAGTATCCTCCATCAATTCAGAATCATTTAATCCCAATCCTATCGAATTAGTAATTAAGAAATGTTATTTTCCTGCCATTAGTCCGAACGAAAGATCTTCATTAAGTCAACGAGATAATCGAACGAATCGAAATTATTATAAGGCAAATGTCCCAGTTACTTAAAGCCTGAGTAAACTATCTCATTTTAAAGGTGTAAATTCGTGTAAAAAAAAATAGTACTTTTTTTCCTTGTGCCTGCATCCCTAATCGGGCACATATGTCAAAATTCCTGCTTCTTTTCCAGGCTAATGCTACCTTGCCATTGTTTACCGAGTGGTGGAGGAAGTCAACTACGGTAAAGATACCCTTGTCAGCAAGTGGGAGTCCGTCGGTAACTGGGCGCTCTTACTTACCAACATCTAAAATTCAAAACGTCCCAGTGGCTGGACAAGTCCGAGTTACTGGACAAGCGTGTGTGCAAGAGAGATGGAAATACGATTTCTTATGAACGTCCAGCGTCTTGGACTGTAGCTTTCCAGCTACTGGTGGGTATACCTCAGGCATTCTGTGACTAATTCTGGTATATTATGAGGAAAGTTATCACACGTTTTGTCAGAGGAGGAGAAGGAACAGGATTTTTTTATGACAGCTACGGAAGTTCCTCCTATGCGAGATGTTTTATAATAGCTTATATACTTCCTGCTGTGATACATTTAATAAATTTTATTATCGCGGCGAATGACGTAATCTTTGACGTTAACCTCAAAAACTATATAAGAAGTGAATCATGCTCTTATCTTATTAATTGAGATACAATAGTTGCTTTACACTTTTTTTTTAGGCGTTGTCGCACTATCCAAAAATATTATTATTTTTATCATTGTCGCTTGTGATTAGATTGTTATCTTGAAGTACCGTGAAAAATATGAATTACATGATAGCAATAGCCAAATTCTTTACTCAAAAATATTCAATTTAGCATGTCCTACGAAATTTTGAGCTTGATGACATTATTTTCAAAAATATAAATCGTAATTTGAAAAAAGTGTTCAGTGTAGAGAGTTTGATATGGACTCATGACACAGACGAGAGAATGTTCCTGTAAAACTTTTTTATAAATTATAAATTAAAAGATTTATTGGATTCATTTCAAAAGTGGTATTCATAAATTATTTATAAATAATTATTAAACCTACAAAGCATATCGACTGATGCACTTACATACTCGAAGAAGAATATTTAGGCTGTATGTAGTATTTGCTATATTTTTCTTAGTGAAGATTCAAAATGACCGCATCATTGAAAAAGATAAGATAAAAACCTGTATGCTTATGTACAGTAAACATTTTGCTATCGAGATTAATAGAAAATATTTAATGCACTATTCACGCAAATTGATAAGTCGAAAGCATTTGAATTTCTTACTAAAATTTATCATTGTCATTAAAATATAAAAAAAGAACTAGCATTGCTATAATAATGTACACGGTGACTTTCTTATATTCGATTCTAGGATAATTCCAAGTCCCATGAATTTTACTAGGAACCATTAAATGATTCACCGAATGCATTTCATGACTAGTTGGGTATACAGGAATCATAGAACGGTACTGCGAATATAATATACTTCAGTTAAGTGCCATACCAATTGAGCCACCCTCTATAATTGGCCCAACTGGGCCAGCAATTTGCATAAGCACATGCAAGTTCACTACCGTTTCTATTCCGGGAAAAATGGAAATCTTGCATCTCCCTGCTTTTTGTTCCTATGTATTTAAACGGTTAAACTTTATAGCTAAACGATTATGAACCGAAAAAAATTAAATTTACACTATCAAGAGATTCAAGAACCCAAAATCATGTTCCGATTTCACGGAACAGACCGAACAAACGAAACACGATTCTTTTCTTTCCTACATAGAAAGTGTAATTGACTGAATTCATCTTAATTTCTTTATTTTTTTTTTTAATGATATGCAAAATTTCCGTAAATTCGTGCCGACCTATTCGAAATTATTTAAAAAATCAAAATATTCTTGAGGCAATGTTTTTATTCGAATTTTAATTTTTCATGAAGAAAACTAAATCTTGAATTTCGCAAAAATATTGCAACAGTTTTTCTACACTTTTATCTTTCCAAATCGGATACGCGATCTACAGCATCAGCAGTTAAACAGGAAATGTATAATATGATATAACGGGAGAACAGTGGGAATAAGCCAAATGGATTAAAATTAGGATCCAAAACAATTATAAAAGTGAGAAAAGCTAAATACGGATACATTTCTTTCAAGTTGTCCAACGCATTTGTCAAGCATAATTTAATTTCAAAGCAAGCTTTACTACAACTAAAGTTTCTATTAGTCCCACACTTTGTGCACATGCGTAGTGCAGTACACACATGCATATTCATCTGTTCGCATCACAACGCCTGTTACTTTAAATGATTCAAGCCAAGACAGTTGATCTGCAATGTTCCGTATATTTTTTCAATGCAATATGTGTAAAAATTAAGCTCACACGAATATGTCGGTCTTAAAGAGATGAGCACGAAGTATGTCTTTGGTTATTATTAAAATTTTTTTAAAAACACTTTCCAACGAATTAATATATATATTTGAGAATTGACAAATTTTTTCAAATTCATAAAAATTCTATATATCAATATATCACTCATATGTAAGAGAAATATATATGTCGGAAACGGCATACATTTTTCCGTGTTATTACGAATACCAGCTGAAACTCTTTTATCCTATAATGCTATTTAGTTACGGAAAAATATATAAATTTCACGTTTTTTTACCTATGTCCACATATCGACCTCAGCATTAATATATTTATCAGTGTATCATACTTCTTCGTAATTAGTTTGCAATATTCAAAATACATTTAAGACAGGTATAGTATTTGTGAAAAAGAAAGTCCACAATTGTTTCTCTTCGATATGGTGCTACTCGTCAAATAATAATAATAATTCAACGTAAGCAGAAAAACGTATTGTGACTCAGTCATCTGCAATATACTATATGTATACATATATGTATGTGGATATATGCAAGTATAAGCACTTTGTGTTGCGCGTATAAAAGGTACTTTTATGTAAATATGCGGGAGCCAATTGAAATCAAATAAGAGGAGAGAACAAAAAGAAAATATCTTTTTGATAATTTTCATTCGTAACCTTCCATTAACCGTATAAATTTTAATTACGAGTTTTAAAGCACGATTTGTAGCTATAGACCATATATATAGATATAGATTTTATTCTTTTAAGCTAAATAAATAACATGTTTATTATACTGTATTAGTCGTATTAAAAAAATGATTTTCTTGATTTTTTGATTATTTATGGACGAACCAAATAAAATAAAAGACGAGTCGATTTTTGGGGATTTTTCTATTTTCGGGGACGCGTAAAATCCAGAAATGCAACCGTAGGTGCTGATCTTTGGGGTCGCGTAAAATTAGCAAAGGTCAATGGATGCACGAAGGGGAGTGAACGGTCGCGGAAATGCACGGCCGCTCAGGCCGCTAAGTTGAGGTAGAGAGAATCAAAGTAAGCGTCAGATAAATGATGCTGGAAACAGAGAGGAATTGATCGAGAACGTAGCAGCTCGAATCGGAGCTATAAAATCGAAATCCCTCCACCAATAAATAAATTAGGAGTACTCACCGGAGCTGATCCAGCTGATCCGCGAAGGCCGAGAACTGCATCCAGAGGAAACTCAAATGGCACTGCACTTTAGCACAGGACTGCACCTCCGAAACGCACGCAGAAAATCTGTAGGATTTCCTGGATATTGCAAGAGCAACGCGAGAACTTTTTATACCGGATAGGAAACACAGGTAGAAAAACTATCAACAAACATCCCGGGAGCGCGAGGCAGCTCGAGGCACCCCGATCGGTGTCCCAAGACAGACTGCTTTAAAGCAGTCAATTGACAGTAGTCAAATTCGAGAACCAATCATTCTGATTGGTCGAAATCCTTATAGCCGGTAACTCTTATCCTTTCCCTCGAGTCGTCCCTTTAAACTAAATCCAGAACATTCCTTAACGAATCCGTACGTGACTCCTGGAGATCCTCCACGGCCGCTTCTCCAGGGCATCGGGCGACAGCCGGGCACCACGTCCTTAATTCGGGTCAGGGCCCTTAACCTCACCTGCCCTTAACCTCACCTGCCGTTAATCTAACCAAAACTGTACCTCCGTCTGCTGTACAGCCTTTGGCCTCTCTTCAGCGGGGCGCCGGTATCTCACCCGGACCTCCGTCGGTCCGTGGAGACGTCGCTGTCGGGTCCCTCTCCTCTGCCGGGCAACTCGGTACCTCGAGACTAGACTATCTTTCCACGGCAGATTCGAGCATCTCTACCTCAACTGAAGAATAAAAAATATTTCCAAGAGCATCGGCGTAACTGCACGAATCAACGCGAGAGCGGAGCTTCTGAACAGGACGGCGACTCGAAGGGAAACAGAAAGCGAGAACGTTATCTGAATCGGTAGCTGGAATCGCCTTGTGACCGTGAATCGAAAAATCACGCCACAGTGTACTGGATTTAGACAGGAGTAACCGATGTCAAATATTACTGCTTATTTTTATCTGAATCCTGGGCGTGTAAACGTAGTGATTAACTTTGTTCGATTTACCTAACCTTTTGAAATTTTTGAAAAACTCCCAACAAAGCTGTTGTTCTGTACAGGCGCAAATTTATCACGACACACGTGAGACGACACGCAACGAAATTTGTTTAAAAAAACGGAAAGGCCATATTTTTGTTTAGTCAAGAAATTTTCCGAAGACATGTTAAAAATACATCATACGAATGACAGCCAGGATGTGCGAAAGACGGGAAAAAAGGACGTTCGTAGATAGGACAAATGTACTTTCAAATTACGTCTATAGGATGTCCCTTGCTGATATACGAAAGTCTCTTGCACATCGGTAATGGCTTTTCACATTTGCATGACGCATTTCGAACATCCCAGTGTCGTACGAGCCCGTGTAAAAGGACAATAATCTGCGACTGTAAATCACACGTCTAAGGAAGGAAGCCAAACTGGCAAACTAATTAACTGAAAAGGGTTAAATTAATCATCGAGTATATCTTGCAGTATGAAAGTTACTACTTCGTTTAACCAAATTATATGGTATTAGCTGACTTTTAACACTGTCAAAGTTCAACCAGTTTAATGACGATTACCATGTGTGAGTCACGTTAATCATATGATTATTAATTCCATGAAAATTCACTTGATTCTAAATGTATCGTTAGAGTTGCAAAATTGTAATCATTAAATACACACAAGGGTGTCACCCTCGACTGATATTCATGGGCACTGCCATCCTGCTGATCTACGAGTTTTCTTATCAATCTCAGATTACCTGACTAACGCGGTGAAAATATTCCATAAGCAAGCAATTAGTCATCGATGATAACTGATTGAAAATCCCAAGCAGGAAATTCTCGCAACGACTGGGGAAACATATTTCAAGTTTTGGGCCAGGGTCGTATTATTATTTTTATATTGTTTTATCCGACAAAGAACCGCGTTGACTAATCAGAAGTTGCTACGAATATAACGGGGCTGATTATCACCTCCGTTCCTGGTGTAGTTTTAAATTTCGCGCTTTTAAATTTCAGATTTAAATAACTGATTGAAAATCCCAAGCAAAAGGCTTTTGTAGCGGCTGAAGAAACGTATTTTAAGTTTTGAGCCAGGATAATTTTATTATCTATTGTTATATATTTATATTGTTTTACCCGACAAAGAAGGCGTTGACTAATGAAACGATGCGACGAATATAACAGGGCTCATTATGACCTCCGTTCCTGGAATAATTTTAAATTTCGCGCCAATAAATATACAGGCACGTACGAAATGGATAACTTTTGTGGAACCCCGATATGCCGGTGTGATTTTCAAAACTGCTTTTGGTTTTTTGAACGGGTCACAAAGAATTGCGACTGGTCATACCTGGATAACCACAATGATCGAGGAATTTCTTGGTATTTTTTTTTGAATTGGCTATAAGGTCCTGACTGAACTTTTTTGAATTTCTATGTTAAAGTTTTAATTAAAATAATTAACGTTATTAATAATTACCATTAGCGAGTTTATAATTCTTTTTTGAATAAATACTTCAATTTACCTGAACCATCAATTACAAAGAGCAAGGAGTTTGTAAGATTATAAGGACATTGATTGTTTTTGAAAATGATCTGCCAAGAATGATGTCTGACGTGCGTCTGAAATTTATTCAAAGTGCATACACAGTTTTGGAAAGTAGCACTATGGGAATTTGCTTCCGTAAGCTAATTTTAGAAATGTATAAAAACGACTTTAAAATTATGATCGCTGGCCGTTGCATTATTGACGCACGTAGCAAATAAAATCTGTACATCATCGAGCATGGCAAAACAATGATTGTTCAGTTTCGAGGAAAAATCTGTCTCTCGTAAATAATCCTGTGCAGTTCTGAATAAAATTACAAGCTGGGTACGGCTGCATTTAAATGGGCTAAAGCCGCATGCCCGAATTAATGCAAATTCATTCTAAATCTCATGGGAGAATTCGAGGTCGTATTAGGTCAAGGGAAAAACACATTTGTCTCATTTAAATAAATAAAGCTGCGCCGCGGTCCTCTTCAATTTGATTTCATTGGCTGCCATTATCCCCATGTATTTTTCCTTTAATTGCATAATCCCTGAAAATTAAAATTTCGCCAAATTCGCTATAAAATTGGCAAATTCATAACTGTTCATTTTCATTGATTCAATATATCAAAGAACAAAAATCCTATTGTAAGTTTATGAAGATTTTATACATTTTTCATCGATTGCGTGTTTGTATTGAAATTTTTTTTTTTTTTCTTATGGGAATAATTGTCCTCTTTATAATCAATTCTTCATACACGATACAGTACGCGACTGTCTTAAATGTTAGCAAGACTGATTTTGTCCTGAATAAGTTATTCAATATAACTTTGTATTCGCCTATCTTTCAATACACGTACCGAATCCGACAAATCTGCGAGTCTATTGAAATTAATGAGCGATACTGTACAAATCTTGATAAATATGATATACTTCTTAGTATTGAACTCTAAATAATCTAATATCTCTTTTACCATGAAACGTTAAATTTTACGATATCACAATTTCACTCAAATTTCAAACCCATTGTTATGATAAATATTAAAAAATTACAAATGACTCAAAATACTGATTTATTATTAGACCAGTTGGTTACTGAGGCTATTTCTTTCCTATATGAATAATAGCAACATTTTTCCCTGGGGGAAGGATACATCCTACACGTCAATATTCTGCACGTGCAGCCCTACACGTTGTGGAACCTAAGCAAATCCTCATATTATTTTCACGTCGTCATGTCCAAATACCAACGTCAATATATTTGACGACAAAATATCTGAAATTTTTAATTTTTTTTTTGACATCAAATATCACGAAGGATTTTTATAAGTCGAAATTTACGCAAATTTTTCGAAAATTCGTGATCCGTGGGTACTAACTATGAAATTTTTGATGTTAACGTCATTGAAAATATAAAAAATATAAATGGGAACATGAAATGCGGTACAAAAAGAATGTGCGTCTAATCAATATTTTGTCAAAATTTTATTCTCATTGATATTTGGATGTGTCACCATCGAAATGATATGAGGATTTAGTTAGGTCTCACTTGCCTCGTGTAGGACTGCATGTGTGGAATATTGACGTGTGGAATGATGCGTCCCTAGGGAATGAATGTTGCTGTTGTTCATATAGGAAAAAATAAACAACCGCAGTGACTAACTAGTTTAATAATGGCTCAGTATTTTGACTCATTTGTATACTGCATTTGGCGGTTAGTACAAAAGGTATCGCGATTACCAAAAACGCTATACGAATTCAATGATTCACTGAACGGATCGTATGATGTAGAATCGGCCTAAAGGTAGTAGAGAATTCATATAAGCAATCGGGTGTAGGAGTTCTCTCTTTTTCAAAGAAGAGAAAATAATTATGGTAATTTTTTATTTCAATTTTGATTAATTTTTTTATAATAAACAATCGCCGTCAGTGAACTGCGTAACGTATGTAAAATAAGAAATTCAAAATAAGTAAAAAATACCTGGTTCTTTATGAGTAAAAATAAAATTTTGCATGGAACCAAAATTTGTGCCTGTTATGAAACCAAAACGTAACTAGAATACTTACATTTGTTTTTACGCTGTTAATGCTTTATCAATACTGTTTTTACATTGTCGTGCATCTTATTAACATTTTTTTCTGGAATATCAAATAATATTATTAAGGTGATTCGATCTTCGTAATAACAATAGATACTCATATGTTAAACAGCAAGTAAAAAAATTCAAAGATTTTAATTTCAAAAATTAGTCAGTGGAAATATGAGACATTTTTTAGTTTCGATTGATAAATAATGAAAAATTAACGTGCGCAAAATTAAAATATCGAATTTCAAAGTCATTACGTATATTTATATCCCTAGTAGAAATCCGAATCAGAATATATGTAAGGGAAGCTCTGATTTCTTAACTTGAGGGCAATCTAGCTAGTGCCTGGTTAGATACGGGTCAATAATTCCACTTCGTAAGTAACCATATTTTTGCATGCGATTAATATAAATGAACATGCAACATAACGTTTGCGCCGAGTTCAGCCTAGCCAGTACAACTTAACCAGGGCCAAATTTGAATTCGATTTCAGTGTTATGTAGTATATCAAATTTACTATACTATTAATATTCATAAAAATATGTTAAATTTACATTTAACGTATTAAAAGAATCGTATAATTAATACAAATTTAAATAAAATGTAATAGCTATATTTGATATTGTTAGGCGGTACAGTCACACACAGGCGCATCTATTTGTAGTTCTGTGAGCAGAACTCGAATTACAATTTTCACAAAATTTAAATCTAGTATACATATTGGAATGTATCTGATAGAAACCACTTTAATCCAGTTGTGCATTTCGATTTGTATAAATATTTTCATAAATTGTATGGGGTTGGGTATTTTTTAAACTATCAAATTGCCAATTTTCGATGGCAATATTTAGAGATGGCGAGAATCGCATAAGCATAAAATCAGGTTAAAAAACCCAAATAATTTATGTAATTAAATAATAAATATGTTATGTAAATTTGGATTACTCAAAAAGTTTTTCCAGAATAGAATTTCGAACTTTTACGGAATTTACGCAATAGGCCAAGGTAAATCGAATGCAATCGAAATAGAATCGATCGTTATTTTCGAAATCGAATTATTTCGATGACGGACTGTGGAAATAAAAACTCAATTTTACTTCATTATCGACCGTTCGACCCTGACAAGGAGTCTTAAAAATCAATTGCAGATCTTGCACTAATATACAACTTTGCAATTGAATTATAAATTTTTTAAACATTTTTCAATCGAGAGTAATGGATATTTATCACATCAACAAAATAATTTTTAAATTCAATTTACTCAATGCGTCAGCACTCACGTCATTTCTAGCCTCTCACTCTCACCGCTGCTTCATTTTATAGGTTGAGTCGTGTCGCTCGAGAGAAATACTTTTAGCTAACTGTACATCCTTTTTGAGATGATTTCTTCATTTAGATGGAAAAAGATAAATTTTGAAAATAATCGTGATATCCATATTGAAATATTTGTCAACCATGAAACGCATGCTTATAAAAATTATAATATTCAAAAATGGACTGCAGAACGAATTGATCAACTTTTGCGAAAAAAAAACATCTGATTTCACGAGCCTTTATAACTTCGTGAATTCATAATTAAAATGCATGCAATTGCCCATTTATCAATATGACGTATAACAGAAGACATACAACCTGATTGATAGTTTTATAAAAGTATAAACTTATGATATTAAAAAATTTTGAAAATTTGTCTTTCGATTTTGAGTACCTTGCACAAAGTGCTAAATGTACTCCAGTAGACATGCATAAATATATATTGTAAAACCACAAAGCAATACAGATAACATAGACAAAATACTCGTACGCTTCCACACATGTTAGTTTTCAGGGTCAAGTTCTCAGAAAATAATATATCTATATTTATCAAAATTTCCAAAAAAGTACTGTGCGTTGTTTACCTACCAGCAATGACCGAAAAGAAATTTCCGAAAAGCCACTGATCCGTAACGTGAATCGAATGCACGATC
>JARPRH010000742.1:162716-189221 GCA_031763665.1 Calameuta haemorrhoidalis
CATAGTAAAACGCGAACCACTCATAAAGTTTAACATTAAAATAGTGGAATCCTTTGAATGGGTCAACATAATACTGTAAAATCCGCAGATTTTATTATTCTTTGTAAGTAAAATTTTATTTGTATCGTACGTGTTTTTAGCATTTTTTGCACTTTCATTGATTTTAATGATTTCGAACGGTATTCACCATTTTTTTACAATTTTACTGTAACTCGCGTCACACTTACAGCAAAGCCGTTAATATTGCAAATTTTATCATAACTTAAAATATATAGTTTAAATATAATTGCTTCACGTCATTGGCTTACGTACATGAGAGAAATGTAATTTTGATTAGCTATCATAAATGCCATTATTGCATATTATCAGAAAATATCGGAAAATAATTATCAACGATTATCGTAATTATCACTACCGACTATTTATAATATTCTTCAGTAAAAGTATTTTTGCCGATATCAATTTGATCAAATTAATACTGACATTTTAATACGCAAAAGAATAATTGCACTAATAATGACAATCTGAAACTGCAATCATTTTTTCAAGTCGCAAGGAAATTTTGTTGAACCTTATAAATCGTCTTTGACAACACGCGATTTACTATAATCACAGAAAAGTTTTAAGAAATACCGAATTTATAGTCCGAGAGAAACAAATGCCAAATGCATTAACTCCATACACAATTCGTCCCATTATAAGTATTTTTAAGTTAAAGATACCAATAATCAACCGGATCGATACACAGTCTAATCTTAATCAGCGATTGTTGCTAGTAGGTTAAAGGCGACGGATAACAAGGACTTCTGACTAAAGACGATAGACTTCATTGAAGCATAGCCAAGAAATTTAATGGGATTTAACGTTATAATTCCAGCCAACCAAAGGAAGTAAAAGGACGCACTTGACAGAGCAATGCATTCCTTATCTGGATTCTGAAAAGTAAAAGGATAAAAATGTACGGACGAATTTGACGAACCAGAAGTAAATTCGAGAAATGCGAATTATCCTCTTTACGAAGGTGAGATTGGTCTACTAGGAAGCTTTTCGCTTCGGAAATAATAATTCTATCTGAGCAATATTCAGCGAGACACGAAAAAAAAAACAAAAAAAAAACAAACGTGGAAATCAAATTTAGCGTTGCAAGACCCATTTACACGTGTATAGTAAGAAAAAATGAACCCGATACAAGTCTTGGAGAAGCTTTTACGAATAACAATCCATTCTTGCAATGACCAGAAAGGCGAAACTGAGGAAAGGAAAGCGACGGTGCACAAATTGTATTCAATTTCTGTATTTCTTTTTAAGAGTAAAGTTTCCAATGGATACCAATATATCTTTCGTTTTCTCTTAACTAAGATACCACGATTATCCTTCGACAATTCTTTGTATTCTTTTGTACATAAATCCAAGAAGTAATGTTCGTAAGAATGCATAAATATTGAGTGCGATGTACGATTAACAATAAAAGGTGAAAAAAAGAATTTTTATTTGCACAGAATAAAATATGAAAATAATCAATGGTATTTCTTTATTACGTCTCGTAATTAGCTAAATAAATATTCATGTAACAATAATTCACATTATATGAATTAGCAATGTATCCAGACTATGCTAATTCCTTTAAATGGATAAAATCGCACAAAGGAAAACAATTACCAAGACTCGTGTCTATCAAAGTAAAAGGAAGTAGTTAAAAAAAAATTTCGAACAGCCAGTGAATTTCTTGTTAGAGATAACTGAAAGTAGATGTAAGAAGAACTAAGGAAAGAATATTATGAGAGTTTGCTACTTATTTATATTACTGTAGAATGTTTTTAAAAAAAAGACAAATCCTCGCGAGAACGTCCTCTTTTCTCTTGCCATCCTTTATTCTCGAAGAACATAGCGTAGAGTTACTCGACCAGACTCTGACTACCTACATACGTTGCATCTGATGTCGAGTGTACTTGCACGGGCTGGGGGGGAAAACGTGGAGAAAAAGCGCGAAGGGCGTCATGGTGGGGGAATCCAATAAAAGTCAGTGACCGTGCTCTGTTGAATCAGAGTGGCGGCGTACTCCGGGCCAGCTGGTTGTTCGCGATTCTATGCGTGTTAAAAAAACACCCATAGTTTAACACCCATTTTTGAATGATCAACCCTCGTTGTTCCTGTTACGAATTTTTTCGAAGTCGCGACGTCCTTAAACCGTGCGATTTTCGATAGTGTCGTATCGTGGTGTCATCGAGGAATTTATTTATTTTTTTTCGCGTCCCAAATCACAAAATCTAGTGTTCAGTCGTATTTTCGCGTCTACGTAAGAAATTTAAGAAAAATCGCGAACGCGAGTGTCCAGTTGGTGCCCGGAAAATGAGAAAAAATTGTCAGTGATACTTGTCGAATGTACTTTAGTTCTTCTATTACCATTCTGCGAAGTATTTTATTTTATCCTTGCTTTTATTAAATTGTCATCCAACATGGCGGAAAGGACTGTCTCAAACTTAACGACAAGTTTCGGTAAGCTCGTGATCTTTGTTGTTGCTGCCGTTGTTTGTGCAGAAGCTCAAGAAGTACCACCGGTTGTATCTGAGACCGGGGCTATGGTGAGTCTTTTCTTGTTTTTATCGTACGAACAGGCACTTTTTAGTGAAAGATATTTCGTTCAAACGTTACGTTCGTTAATTCCGCTATTTTGTCATTCGAAACGACAATGACACATTCATAGGTCCACTTTACAAAGGACAATTATATACTAGGATATTTGAAGTGTGACATCCAGTGAATATGTTGGAGTGACAGGTTTGAATGTGATTAAAAAAAAATCATTGGAATAATTGCACAAACATTCCTGAACCTGCCGGTCATAGTAACATTATGTATTTTTCAATATCTATTATCTATAGATTACATGCTACACGAAGTGCTATATCCGACGATACCAGCAGATACGTAGATACCAGATTTACTCTGAACCGATCAATTCCGCACCTTACTCCTTTGTTTTCAAACAAATGATTCATTGAATGGCAGATAAAGCAACGGGGAAAATAAAATAATATAATTACTTAAAAATATTGACTTGCGGAAATAGCATATATACTTAAGTGAATATTAGTATGTCGAAGTAACTCAAAAAACTAAAATGACATTGTTAAGCAACTAGACATTTCCCCTTATTAGAGTGACTGTTCGCGTTCCACTAACTACACATGATATTACGTTATCGTACAATCGTGAAAGTATATAGTGTCGGTGACGGTAAAATAATTTTTTTCGGGAAACCCATGAAAACCGTGATGCAGTAAAGTCAGAAAATATATCTCGGCATATGAGAGTTTTGAACAAACAAATTGCCTAAATGGCAAATACGGCGATAAAAGCCACACGATAACCAGATTACACAACTTGATAGTCTTTTATCTAAGATCAACCCGGTCCACGTTTGATTTTTTTTACCGAAAGTTGGTCCCCGTGTCTTACCGTGTCGATATGTTATCATTGGATCTCGATTGCACTACATGCATATATTTCACGTAAATTCGTTAAAAATTTAATAAATCTTTTTCGCGTATCGTTTCTTATCACCAATTGACAGGCCTATTGATTACGTGTTAAATTGACATTACCTGCTGTAATTGCAATAAATTTCGTACTGCTTGGTACACGGTGAAAAATTTGGTCTTTTTCACACCTGTACAAGTGATCCACGTAAGTCTAGTATTTTATTGTCGCCAAGTAGCGTTAATCGCCGGCGTTGAGTATTCGGTGTAAAATATTAATGAAGTTGCATTCGACACTTGGCAGAGTTACGAGCGAAACTAAGCAGCATGCAACTGTGTTAAATTCAAATGAGCCATTTGTGCCTTTATTATTCATCGATTTGAATGTTTCCTTTGTAGTAAAAGACTACGATTAATAAATTAGATAACGGTATTTCCTCTCGGCTATATTCAGCCTGTACTTTTTACTTGGCGTTCTGCAAGAATTTATACACTAATTATTTTTACTGCTCAGACCTTAGCAATTTTTTTAAAGCGCAGAGGAATTTAAGTGGCTACTGAAAAATCGAATAATTTATAGCCAGTAGCATAATGAGGAATTTGACGAAAAGGAGAAAGAAAAGATCGGTGGCTGAACAGGTTTCTAATTAATGACGTAAGGCGTGCTCGTGACGTCACGCGATTGCCCTGACAAAGTTCAGAATCGCCTGATGACTCGATGACGACCTTCGGTTCACAATAAATCGTTTGCGTTCTCTCTATTCTCGATGAGGTATTACGCGGGACACCAAGAAAGAAAAATAATCAGGACTGGTGATAACTGATAGTAATATTCGATAAGTAAAAGAGATACAATGATCATGAGATTGTTGAAACGAAATGAAAATCTTTTTTCGTGCACTTAAATATAACTTGTAACACGTGTTCCCTTTGTTAATGATATTGTATATTAACAATTATTTGTATATTAACAATTGAAATGCGAAAGTGACATACTTTTTGATTTGGTGTCAAAATATATCGAGCGATGTATACAAGTCGTTTTAAAAGAAACAAGTAAATTCATAGATAGAGTTAAAAAGCCGCCCTAAAAAAGTAATGGCATTGAAGAAGTAAGTTAAATAAGATAAGTCGAATACACAATCGATTTAATGCGTCGATCAATAGAGGCGATAACCTTCATTTTCTAGATTGAAAAAATGGGTGACTCGTAGACCGGAAAGGGCAGGTCATTTAGATGTATCCCACATGTAAGATTGATTAGAATTTAGTTTTATCTTGGGATTTTAATAATTTTTATCTTTCTAAAAGATAGTTCCATACGGTATATATAATTTTTGTAAGTAGATCAATGATTAAAAAAATCATTTTTTTCAATTCTTCCTCTGAGCAAAATCCTAAATATTGTCACAAGGCACTGTGTTATCTTCACGTGAAAATTTCAGTTTCTGGTAGCACAGCGAACAAAGCCAGAACCGTTGACTTAACCCAGTGTTTCACAAACGCCGAAGGATCGATCTTTTTGTGTCGATCTCGGACGATCGACGCACAAGGAGATAACGAATAGCAGTGAACACCTCGTGAATGGTGGACGAATAATATAAAAAGATGTTAAACGGGATTTAAGAATTTTCAAGCATCCGATGACAGTTAGCTAAGCAGGAAAACTTGGGAATAACAAAAAAAGACAGCTGGGAATCTGAAAACCAGTTCGGACAATGGCTTTGTCTTGCGAAAGATAAACTTCAACGAATCACGGGTAAATTAATAAAAATTTCCATGCCGTGGCGAAGTGCCAAGTTTCCTCGACGCAGCCTCATACTAGGAAATAGTAAATAATGTATGTTGTCCGACGCGGAAATACTCCTGCCCGCAAGATCAGCCGAAGCACGCTGCTGGCCTTCGTCATCGCGGATCCACAGTCCGGACACGAATTAACTGTCATTGGAATATTAACAATCGACGATAGATATTCGTGTTGTCAACACTGCGACACGCCGACGCGACGCCACGCGGCACTTTTAGTCATTACAAGATACAGAGCTTGACGAATGACTAGTTAACCCGTGGTCGGTCTTTTGTTTCTTGAATGGATCTCGCGTCTCGCAGTCGCAAATGCTATATTTTTTTTACGACTGTTCGTGAGCTAATTTTTTTCTAGATTTTTTTGCACATTTCACAGTTATCAACGTGAAACGATAATAATTATTTGAATTTTTCAAAATAAACAACACGTTTCACCGAATCAATGCAGGCATTTACTTTTAGGGTATTCGATACACCTATTTTACGGCTGGTATAAATTTAAAGGTAGCTGGTGTGAAAGATTCGCTTATTCGAGTTCTTGATAAACAATGAATATTTTCGATCTCACTCTTTCGTACTACTGTGATACGGAGGTCTCGTTACTGGAATTATAAAAAATGACTACCACTTCCAGCACTGTGACTCTTCCTATAATTGTTACGAGATTCAACGGGATGCATCGAGTACGATGCATAATGTCGCCACGTGACAACATCGTCGCATGTATACCCATAAATCGCATATTTATGTATCGACGAGGGACTAGATATGCATTTGACTTTGAACATGAAAACAAAGCATCCTGCATTGCGCAGTTTGAAACGTGGATATCTATCTTCCAGTAGAGAATACATAATAAGACGATAAAGGATACGATTCGCTTTTTACAAGGTTCGCTACCGATCGAGTTATAGAAGGCAAATTTATTTCGACAACTTTTTTTTTTGTTCAATCGTACCAAACTACTTTCTAACTTCGTCGTTAACGAAATGATTTTCTTGTTGCCTTTGATTTTGGGTCGATGTTGGGGAAATACGAGACGCTTTTTTTTTAAACTCACTTCTATCGTCCTCTCTTACTTTCCATTTTGTTTTATATTTCTACCACATCAGTACCAATACTGACGTAAGACTGATGAACAATTAGTTTTTCATATCGCATTCCTTACGTAACGTAATGGCCACGTGGGACATTGCATGTGTGCTTCGTTGCACGCTCTGTCACGAAGTATCCAACTTTTGAACAAAGAAAAAAATTGTAACTGGTCCATGAGTAAAATTTTTTTTTTTTTTACGGATCTGCAACAATAAATTATCTTAGCAGGCCACACGCGACTCTGCGTACTATTCTTGTTGCAGAATGCATGCATGTGCATGGCTTACACGAAATATATTATATTTTTTAATTTGCAAATAAATTTCAGTGACTTTGTGGAAATTTATACCAGAGAATTTTTGAGGAATTTCGGTATTTGCAATCTGTCAAAATATATTTTACTCGCGGATTTACTTGTTATTCCGTTGAAACGCGAATGTTAGCCCGTCCATTTGATTTTTTATAATTTTATTATTAGCAGATACTCAGTATATCTATATAGACAGTATTGACACGATCAATGACTATTAATTGTTTGATTACTTCGTTAGTGAGTATCGTAACGTTGTGAAAAGAAATCATTTTTTCTTTTTCATAAAAAGAAGACAGCCTTTAGCCAATCGCGACAAATAAGACAGACTTGAAATTCTAGAACCATGATGCACCGATGCAAATGCCGTAATTAGCAATTGTCATGTTTTCGTACATGCTTTGTATATCTGGCGTAGCGACCGCATAAGAAAATTCCTATAACGTTTCTTTATGCATCATTAAGAATAATTTATACGCAATATATTTATGTTTTACAATGATCTACGAATTGGGGTTCACTGTATCAGAAAAACATGTTGAAATCTTTATTAATATTGGCAAAACGAGTTATTCTACTTTTTCATATTCCGTAGCAGCATCCATCGATTTTCACGATTCCGTCGAAATTTTTCGATAATCTTTGATTTCATTAAGGATAACCAGTATCGTACTTAAAGTCATATCCGCGACAGATACAGCATTTTAAATATCAAGGTAATATTAAAAATTTCCCTTTTCCACTTTTTTTACAAAATTTACACAAAACTTGAAAAATTTCATTTGCATTCATAGTAAATAAATTCTGGTGCCAAGGAGTAAGCATATCAGCGTGATTGACTAGTTGGGACCAATTTTAATAAAAAGATAAAGGTACGGGTCAAAGATTTTAAAGGGATTGACCTCGAATTCAAAGAGACCTAACCTTGCCCTGATATTCATGAATTCAATGATGAATCACCTCTTACGCGTGGCGTCTCGTGTATTTTATGAGTCGCTTCGTTACTACCTCCGGCGTTGAATCAGCCTCTCCTCTCATTATTCATCGTTAGTCTTCACTTTTTTCTTATTATCGGGCGAGACTTCGTTATCAAAAAAAAAGTCACAGTCGGGTCCGAAACTTATCGGAGGTAGTTACGTACAATTTAAGTTAAGCACCGTTTGCTATATCGATATGAATATCATTGTATTAAAAAATAATTATTATACATTGCAGTTGTAGCAGGGAAAATTATATCGCTATGCGCTTCGATTTTAATCCACATTCCGTTCTCGTTGATTCATCATCGTACCAAACGAGAGGCAATAACAAGTGAGGAAATATTTTTTTAAGCCAAACGTGCAATCCGATAGGAGTTTGTAGGATCTTTGGAGCAGGAAAAGTTTGCTTAAAGATTTTATCATCTGCTTGTTAAATCGTTATTTTATTTTTCAATCTCCTAACACGCATCTTCACTTTTCTTCTTGTATCGCGAAAGGAGATTCTCGACGATCGTTCAAGCAAATCTTTGTCTTTCAGGAAAATCAACGTATACGTTATTCAGTCTAGCCAATCGATTGAGTCAGCCATGTTTTTTTTATCTTGAAATTCCCTGGTATTATAAGTACATTGTAATGTTCCATCCTAATTTGTATTTTCTTGATTTATTTGACTGGTCACTGAAATAAAGGTCCTTTTTGGAATTATTGCTTTATCAGTGACAAGGTCACAGGTCAATAACAGCTCCAAGTGGACCTACGGAATAGTACGGTGCTCCGTGAGATTCGGTCTGTCCTCGAGAACCGCGTGCTGAGTTTATCGAACTGCGGTTAGCGTCCTTTTCGAAACGTGACATAAATTAACAACGATCTCCGATAGCGTCTTGGTAACGCGAATGCTTTGTACAGCGTACGTATTTCTACGTAACGAGATATTGAATTGTGATTTCTGAGTCACAATCAGTCCGGCGATTTCCGAGTCAGATATCCCAGGTACAAGGTGGACGGAAAGTCATCGATTGAATCTTGCTTCCCTTCGATCAATCTTCAAGTTTTACGTTCTCTTTGAGTTAAATTCAAAATGGCTCGCATCTTCCAGGAGAATAAGTTGAGTATTATTTGAATTGCGCACGATTCCACGTTCTGCGAACCAATGCAATGTGCATGATTGTGTTGAATTAGGTTATTGCTAAAGCGGAAACTGGCATTTACCTACATGTCGATCTTGCACTCAAATTCAAATACTCACTTGGAAATAGAACGAAGAAATCTGGGCATAATTTAGAATTTTTTTAAATGGACATCGATCTCACGATTTTTCTTTATGTTTTTGTGGAAATACATGATTTTATTCTGATGTAAAACTAATCCCGGTGATACCAACATTCGGTAATTAATATAATCTGACAATTCCACGTTAGACAAAATTGTAACGTGTAATACGTTTTCATTTTTCATGTACACAAAATAATAATTTGCCAATTGGGTTAAAATTAATTTAATCGAAACAAGAACTGGTGAGATTGTAAATGTATTAACGTAAATTGTTATCTAAATATTAAATATAATTTTTTTAAAAATGCACATGGGAACAATAGAATCACTTAGGATTCCCATCATACGTTCAATTCCTGACCAACTTGCTTATCTCGAGTGAAATTTTCATCGTTCGAAACGACATTAACCCCGATGACTCCCACATTCATTAAAAGTGTGAAACTTGATAAAAAAAAATTGATAAACAAAAAATGTCGATATTTGTCATTAAAGAATTGGTCGAAATCGAAAATTCAGTTGGCAAGTGAAAAAAGGTGCGTCGTGAGTGACATCAAATATTCCACTGATAGCCCAACAATGAGGATACGTGTAAGGAGAGCGTCGATAGAACGATCAGAGTAAAAGGCGCGAAAATTCAAACGATCGAAAGTGAAGCTTCCTTTAAGAGAAAAGTTAGGTAGAAAAACAGCAGTGCAATATATAAGACGGGACATCCAGGTGTCCAGTGGATACTTTGTGCTATGGTACAAAGCCTCAGGAGAATGGTGGCTCCTTTATATTCAAAGAGCGTCTGAAAGGAGATGCGAGGGCGCGGAATACCGATGCGTTCCAGTCGACAAAGACCTCTTCAAGGTCGGGCTCGCTATTTTATTAATTTTTATGTACACTGAGCATCTCCCCACCAGGAGCGTAGCCACTCGAGCCGGTGCCCCCTCCACTCGCCCTTAATCCCTGTTACCACCGTGAGTCGCAAAACTCGTCTAATCACATGGAAATTCAAAGCGAATACCGGAGAAAGTGTCTCGCCGCCATATTCTATGTCTGGTTATAAAGTTCTTTTGTTCGCCCGTCGGAATATGTAAAATTGCAAATGGGTCCTACACACGCGACGAGTCATTGGGGTTAATGAATCTTCTTCTTTGATATTTGAATTTGAAGGCGATCTTGTCTGACAATTCTTGTGTCTTGAGTTTCAAAAAAAAAATCGAGCTAAATTATCATCGGGAGGACACTTTTATTTTTTTTTTTCAATCAAGAACGTTTTTTCTTTACCCTGATTACATTGGCGATCTTATAGGCGACTTTGCAGAGACTCTTCGAATGCGAAAAACTATCTTTCTAAGTATTTAGATTTAATACTATGTGACATATATGTATAGTGTGTATTTATATTGTGTAACTGTGATACCATTGTGATTATATGAAATTTACATTCTATCGGACTCCTTCAATATTTATATTTTTATTACCCATAATTCACTTATCGTGCACATCGAATTGTACGAAATTCGCGTAAGTCGCGAAAAGTCGTCGATTCGCGAACAGCTTGAGAAAAGATGTGCTTATTTTTTTTTTTTTTTTTTAATGAACATTTAGCTACTTTTAACTCGTGCCGCAAGGTGCGGCTCAGGCTGCTTTGTATTTTTTATTGTAAAAGTGCTTCACGAGACTTGCTCTCATTCGGCAGCGTACATATTTGTTAAATGAGTTCACGCCAAAGGCAAAGCTACGTATCTGTCTGTTATCAACGATAACGGCGGATGATAACAATTTGCTGATATGCACACGTGACGATTGTTGTAAACGTTAACGTAATGCGCATGCGCGATAATCACCGTCAACTTACTCGAGAAGAGTCAATCGAAATGTGCACAGCTCTTAATACTAAAACTACCGACAATTTTTTATATACGTAATTTTCACTTTAAATGGTCAAAATGATCCGTCGATTGTAGGTTTAGTATTAAAGATTCTTAAAGACTTTTTACCCTTTTTAAAATTCGTTCATAACATTTTCAATTTATAATATATTATTATTATTATAAGTTTCAAGTATATTTACACGATATTTCAAATCTCACGTTTTACCAGACGCATAAATATTCCATAAAATCAAAGTATTAATAAAATTAAAAAAATAATTTTGTCCGATCACTTAGAAGCTCGTTAATAATCGTAATTTGATTTTACAGAATATCCAATAACGTAAATTATTTTCCTTTTATTCATTTTATCTTATTTTATACAGCATTTCAGTATCTCGATTGACCAGTCCGCAGGTCAATAAAATAAATTTAAATGTCTCTGGAGTAAGTCAGTCCACTGGGTTACAATAAATAATTCCAAAGAAAGCCATTAAGTAGCCAGTCTAAAGGTTTACTTTGAGAATTTTAATTTTTTTTTCCAATCACAATCTGCTACGTATCATGTTGTCAATTTCATCGAGGATCTTTCACGCGACGTTATCATATAGATATTAGTGGAATATTATGAGTCGGGATATGCAGTAAAACTGGTAGGAATTTCACGGACGCGTGTAAATTCGATTAGTCAACGTAGATCAGCAGGCTCACCCAATGCGAGCCGAGATGATGACTGTGAAGTGACGGAAGTCATTAAGCCCCTTAAGGCAGGACTGGCAAGTCCGTCGTAACTGTTGTTAACAGGCCGAGCGAATGATGAAGCAACGGATTCCCAGAAATACGTTGCTGATTCAGCAACAGGTAGTAACGCCTCGACCTTATAGTACAGGTTTGCCTACACGATACAGAGAAACCGTCCCATTCACACGTATGCTCGTCGCTGGCGCTGCGGTTCGCACACATGTCACTCGCGTTCATTCATAAAAATTCTGATTCGGAGAATCGACATTTATCTTAAGGTCCAGAAAGGTGACTTGGTCAATTTAACTTGAGTTGGATCAGGTCCGAAGTCAACTGTGAATATGAGTATGGAACATGGTTTTTCAATCCATACGGATCTTTAAATTCTGCTTGGGACAAAAATTTGATTTTCATTGATACTTATGTTTATACTTTTTTTTTACTTCTTTTTCGAAATGTTAGGCAAGTTGATGATTTAATAATTTATTTTTGAGATCTAAAAATTCATTCTTATGTGGTTGCGGAGACTTTACCTGTAATTTCGTGGGATTTTGTCTTATACGTTGCTCTGCAATGAGTTTACTGATAACTCGGAAATCATTGGGAATTTTTTTTTTTCAATACTATCGGAATAACAGGCATTCGATTTCAAAATTCGGTATATGTATATGTGTAATGACACGTGACATTCTGTGTTAGTCAGGGGTCATTAGCTGTAACTGTAACGACGTTCATTGTCAAACTTAATCACCCTTTGTTTACAATAAAGATACGTCATAAGTAGTAGTTACGCTGCAATTATCCCTCCATTCTTACGATAGGTTATCGAAGCCGATGCGAATTTTGACATTTGTCAAATAAAATATATTTCTGTATGATTTTCAGTCAAGAAGTCAATCTTGACGATTGATAAAATCCTCTGTAATTCTTTATGCAATTTTAACGTTGGCCGATAATTATCAAGAAAACGTAATTTCTATTGTACAGGGTATCTTATGCACGGGTTAAATTACATTGAAAAAGTCACACGTGGCGTTTGCCTATAAATCCAAAAAACAATAAAGTCTCTAGCAAGCCACGTGTGCATACAATTTTCATTGCCACGTGGTTCACTTTCTTCACACAGACCAATAACTCATATACGTAAAAGCACGTCTATTCAGCGCGTTAAACCAGTGACGTAATTTGATAAAGTTACGAAATCCTAATAGAAATGTCATTCGTTGTAATTTCGAGGAATCGTCCTGAGAAACGTCGACCTCAAAACCGATTACATCCGATTTTCGCTTTCTTCGACAGACTCGACCAGAAATCCCGCATTCCTTCGAGATGCGTCATTCATTCATACGTAGCGTAATCTCATTCCGCCTGTTTCAAACGTAGTAACAGTACCAGCTCTCCCCGACGATTCTCAAGAAACACATGAATAATCAATGTTGTCGTCTAGATCTCGCACAGCCTCTAGATAATTAATCAGAGGAAAACAATGTCTTAGACCTCACATGTTATCCCATGCTATTTGCTACACGGTATCAGCTACTTTTTATTTCACCTGCTTTACGACAACTTCGTATATCAATGTATAACGTTAATGGCGATTCTGTCCTCGCTGTTATAATATTATTGTATAACCACAGACAGAGTCGAGGTCAAAGTACGACAATGCATACGGCAAACATTTGGTCGAACCACATCCTGGCTCACTTATCACAGTTATCACGAATTACCGACAATACTTGATGTCAGTCCACTTCAGAAAAATCAAACTTCCTGCTTGAGAATAAAAAAAATTTTTTTAATTAAACAAACTATTTTACTCGTGCGTATTTAATTGTATTCACGAAACTTCATTTCCTTAACGGTTAAAGGGTACTTGATCTTTTACGATTATCTAGCTGTTTTTTTTTATTATCAGCCTCACATGCTGAGATCAAAAATAAATATTCAGATAATCTCACGGAATTAGTAACGAGTTATAAGATATGGGTATAGTCGTTTTTCTTATCACATGCTTCATTGTTATCATTATATCGTTATCGTAACACCTCGGCTCTTATCTCGGTCCAGAATATCGAAAAGCACCTGATCACATGTGTTCGTAAATAGATTAATTGATCCTTAACTTGATCGCTACTTTTGCAATAGGAAATACGTTGGAGGCCTCATATGGTTAGTTTATGCAGTTTTTTAGTTCGCGTTTTATTTTTTGGTCCTGTTATCGAATAAGTAGAGCGGACGAGAAGTTAGGTATCCACGGAGAAGGTTCTCGAAGTGTTCTTGTAATTTTTATTGCTTTATTATCTAATTTACCTATTTTGTAAAACTAGAGTGGATGCGCCAAGGACGCCGTTCAAAAATGATAGTCTTTTAGTTATGGCAGTTTTAATCTTGACTTCCGTTATCTCTGAAAGCTCGCGCGCACGAAGTCGCGATTTCCATTGTGCCGCCGTGTATTATTTGAATAGTGGAATCGTCGGACTTTAAAAGTGCACTTGGTCTCAAGGTTACGGAACGTTTGAGGCAATAAAACAAACATTTTTTTTTTAACGAAAGGATGTCAACGATATACAAAAAGCGATATTGAATGAGACTATAGTCATCCATTCCATTGTCACTTCTTGAAAGTCACTTTGCGTAAATTCTTAAACGACGAAAAATAGCTCTCGTTATCCCTAAATTATTAAATGTCAAAATTTAATTTCTTTAATTATTGGTATTATTTTATATCTATTTACCACTTTCGCGCTATCATCGTAGCCATTGTCTCTTATGACAGCTGATTGTTATGGGTATTTACTACTTACCCGTTATATAATGTTACCTTCGCTATTATAGTCTTACGTTAAATGTTTTTATCTTCTTTAATGACATTCCTTTTTTTTTTAATTATACGTTATAATGCCCTCGAACTTGTAAATTATTATTATTTTACTGTCGTTAAAATTTTATTGTTTTCTTGTCGCTTATAACTAAGACTGACTGTAGTTTGTTAATAATAATTTTTTTTAAATTTGTTTCACAGAGATACTTGTCGCAGTTTGGATACTTGCCGCCAGTCAATCCTGCGAGCGGGGGTCTCATCTCCGAGGAAACAATGTATAGGGCAATTACGGAGTTTCAGTCGTTCGCTGGAATCAATGTGACAGGTACGTGTATTCACGAGATTTTTTAAGCAGATCTTACGATGCCAAAATTAGTAGTTAAAATATTAGGGGGGACTGGTTTACCTTGAGGCACGTCGGGTTGAATCGTGGGATTGGATCTTATGCACTGGTTGCTGTAAAAAATTATTTATTTCGCGAATATGGGACTTACAAACCGGAAGTGCTCGATATTTGTAAATTTTACTGTTTTATGTACGTATATATGCTTATCGTATTTCCTGTAGATTAGACCTGATTGATTCAGTGATTCATTGGGATATCATAATGCACTTGGGAGATACTAAGTTCTTTTTTTTTTCAAGAAACCGGAAGTACTTGCTGGATATATCGCCTAAAAAATTTCAGCCTAATGGGTTTAGCCATTTCTTTGAAATTTTTTCGTAGACAGCCAAGATGTGATGATTATTAAATTTCTAAGATAAAGGCAAGACGTAACAATACGAAAAAGTTTAGAAACAGCAAAAACAGATATGCTCTTCGACGCAGCCGGAATTCTTAATTGTTCTTGTAAGAAAATCATAAAAGGACCAAGGACACTTCCTAGTCTATAATTATTGGGAAGGAATATTTTTCCTAGAAACTATAACAGTAATCACGTTGATCCGCTATACCGCGATCGAAAACTTCTAGTTTTCCCTTCTTATTTTGATTATTAAAAAAAATGATTTGCTAAAAATTCATATTGAAAGATCGCGATGCTTCTTTTGAATTATTGATAAATAAATTAAAATTTAATTAATGAAAAAGTGTGATATCGAGTCGATGATTCATACTTGGAAACTTTCGAGTTTCCAACAGTATACATATTGTATATAACATAACGATTATGCAGAATATAGTAGAAACTTCTCTTTGGAGAGTGGAATATCTTTGGAAAATTGAATCTTCTTTGTAACACCATGCTATACATATAGTATAAATTGCACCGAGCTTACTCGATGAATCATTCCTGCATTTAATGAACAGTTTATATGTATGTACAGTTGAGTCATAGCGTAGAGTCATTTTCTGATGATAAAAATTCTAATTCTACCAGATAAATTGGCAAAGTGCTATGAGGTATGTCAAAGTCCGATAGCAAAAGTCACGAAATCATTTTCATTAGATAACAATAACATAGAATGGTTAAGATTAATTTGATTCTTCTCGCAAGCAGGTTGTTGGATCGAAGAGTTTTAACGCCTGAAAGAATCACAGACTCATTGTACTCGCAATGAATATATACACGTATATATACATACATGCATATATACTTGCTTATATACATATGTAGTTTTATCATTAATATATCGAACTTTACGAAAACACGAACAGTCGAAAAAAAAAAGAAAATTTCCCCAAAAAAAGTATACAAGTAATTGATATGTTTATTTAAAAAATGCATTAAGAATAATATTAGGTGCCGAATAATTTATCAGTCGTGCGAATAATATTAAAAAAAAAAGCAGGTGTTATCGTTGAGAAAAGACGAAAACATTTATTGGCACGTGAAGATTTTGCGCAGATATAAAAAAACGTGCGGACGTGCGATTTTCGTTCCTTAAAGCAAGTGCATAACTAACAATAGGAGTCTAGACAGTGAGTGACCGAAGACGGACGGGTCGTCCGTAGAACGAAAGGCGTGTGCCAACATCGAGAAACACGTTCCAGTCCCAAAAGTCAAATATCTCCTTACTGCGCGCGAAAAAAAAAATGCGAGAAATAGCGAAGCAAGAAAAAAAGTAATAGCCGGAATAAATAAAGACGAACGAAGATCTGTGTTGGTGAGTCGGCTGCGAGAGGAAGGTGTCGCCGGTGAAACTCTGAGGCTTCGAGTAGCCAGCAGCCAGTTCAGTCTGAAGTCGGCAGCTCGAGGTCGAAACGCGAGATAAACAAACTTTTCCCACTGGTCACTGTCAAGGCGAACTTCTCTTGATTTGCCGAATCAAAGCAAAAGAAACTCCTTGCGCGCAGCATGCTTGATGTGTATTTTTATTGAGAAAATTGAGTTATTCAAAGCACGAAAAAAATATTCATACGAGGCCCAAAGGTATTGGAGATGCGTGTTAGGTTAGGTCAGTTTAATGTTTTTGAGCAATTGTTATATTAAGAGGCAGGGGATCCATTGCAATAATAAATTAACACTGGACAATATTTTGCTTGTTTGGAGCAGCACTCGAGTCCTTCCAATATCAAAGATAAAAGATATATCTTAAATCTTATCCTTTTTAGTTTTCCGTTTTTCCGTCTGACCGTGGAACTCAATGCGGTGGACGATTCGAATAGGAACAAAAGATTGAACGTCCACGATGTCCTTGTTTCCATGGGGACGTCCAAGAGACTCTTGGTGTCCTGGGAGAAATGTTCTTAGCATTCTTAACAATATTCCACGATGACTCAGAGTTCGATGAAACTCAAACGAGTGGCGCTTGATGACTGAGTCACTAGGAACGTCATTGCTCTCGCGGTGAACTTATTAATTCCGGTTTCAAATTCCAGTCCGGTGCTTCTTTATGTTTGATCCTATCTGTCTGACGTTTATTAAATTAATGATTTTCACTAATTAACCCGAAGACTGCTAATGCTCATTTATTACTTGTTCGAATGACAGTATAAAGTTTTCGTTTCATTGGAAATAAATACTGAGTTTAATATCAGAAGTTCGGCCGAGTCATTGTTATTTCGTGGTTCTGTCTATGATCGCAATCAATGGGATTTAGCAATATAAATGACGTAGCGCGAAATTAGTTGGAAAAATATGATACATTAAATTACTTGGGTGAAAGTGGTTAAATAAATATATATTATTGTCACTTTAAATTAGTATGGAAATTTTCCTTTTTTGGGGGAAATTTCTAAAAATATTTTTAACTTTTATATCATTGTTCGAAATTGTTTAGTAGAGAAGTCACGTTGTAGGAGACGAATTGGCAAACATGTCTTTAAATATTGCAAGTTAAATTTCTTCGATTACCATTGATTCTAGATCAATGATTTTTTAATTGATCTTCTGTAGGAAAAGATTTGACGAGTATCCTTCCACTGAGTTTTATAGGAAACGAAATGGAGGCAATTTTCAATGAGTCGCTGCTACGTCATTCCAGTGTCAATGTCAATCGCGTTCCCCCAACTTTCCAGTTTCTCGGTAACCTGGAACATAGAATTAATGACTCGGCAGGAACTGCGTTCCTCTCGGTAAGAGTAAAAACTCTTGCAAAAGACGTTCGAGATTCTTTCTTAGGAATTCTCGATCATTCTAGATCGTAGATTGTCATCGTTGGATCCATGGTCATTGCCAAAGCCCACAGCTCGTACATACGTATGTACGTAGCTCCACGAGAATTCAAAGGACAATAAGGAAGCTTGCCTTTACGTAAATTTGTAATACTAAATGATCGACGATTAAATTACAAATCAAAATGTGAGCTTTTTTTCGGTGAATAAAAAAAAACGACTCGAAAGTAATTTTGAAAATCGTCAAGTCCAACAGGGCAAAAAATGGATGATGACCAAGAGAAGACAGACTGACGATAAACTCGATACTGAAAAACAGCAGGATCGTTACGATCGGAGTTCTAATAAAAAGCGAAGGCAACCGGAAGAATTATCTAACCGGAATTGCATGGAAAAAAAAACCAGACACTGATAAAGAATACGGAATATTAGAGAAAAACTTGATAAGCAAATAACGTTGAGGATACAAAAAAAATGATTAAATGTGTTTACCATAGGCTAGTTGTAAGTTAGCATCAAATATATAGGTATAAATTAATGACACGAATATCGAATAAAAGATACCGATTTCGATTGTCAGATTGATTTTTAAAGTATAAATATTTTAATAAACAGCCAAATCGATTGAATATATCGAAAGCGTTAAGAAATAGTCAAATTTAAAAGGCTGTGCGAAATTTTTGATCCCACTTGCAAAACATCATACGGACGATGTTACAGCAGAATTTCGGTATTTTCTCTCCCTGGAACCTGACAGTAGAAGCGACACCATAACGGTGTAATGAACCGAGAAAACAATGTAATTGCACGGTTGGCTGACAGGGAAACCCGGGAGAGGCTAATCGTTACGCAACTCGATCAGTCGCGACCATTAAAAGTACCCGTCATCGATCACGAGGATGATTACCAACGATCGATCGTCTGACAAATTTTGAGGGGTGTAAAGAAAAAAAAATTGAAAATGTCATAAAAAATATACATAACAAATTATTGCAGGTATTAGAAAAAATAATAAAAATCATTACTCGATCATCTTTGTGAAGCTTCTCTTGAGCTCATCCGTTTAAAGTCATTTTTTAAAATTCAATTTCTTTTAAAAAAAATTTTCAACCATAAGCTTATACCTATTGTGTCGTACATATATGAAGCGTGCAGATTCTTATGTGACTGTGGTAAAAAAAATCATTAAATGATTCATTATACGTATTTTCTATAATACGGACGTAACGCATCAGGTTATCCTCCAACCCAAAGCCCTGGCAGGCATCGACTGACAGCCCCAATTCATACAGTGGGTCAAGTCGAGTGTTCCAATTTGAGGATCGATCGGCCAGGAGGATAGTCGCTCTTAATCCTTGCAGGATCGAGGACATTTTCTGGGAGCGCACTTAAATCAAAACAGGACTACCAAGGAAACCGTTGATCAATGTTTAATGTCTCTTCGCGTGACTGGTGCTTCTGGTCCCGGTTTGCGCGAAGCGTACTGGCTCGCTCGTTATATCTATATATCGTAGATACACGTGGTATATATATGCATATGGATACACGTAAAGTTGTACTGGCTGGCGCGTATATATAGATATACGCGTTAGGTGCGCCAGTTAACTCTAGGATCAATATAACAGAATCCTTCGAGCTGGCTTGGCTCAAACTTTTCCCACAAACTGCTTCGCTACTATTTTCCTTGCGTTAAGCGGACTCGACTCTCGTAATTCTGTAACGAAATGTATTATTAATTCTATACGCACAAATGGCTGAACGGTTGGTTAGTGGAAAATGAATAAAATTTCTGAAGGCTCGTACTCTGCGTTTTATAATAACGGACTGTACTAGCTTTCCGCACTGAAAGATCCTATGCATTTCTAACCTGTTTCAGGTTGGATCGATACAGTAGGAATTATCGTATCGACTGTGTCGTTTCATATAAATATTTATTTTAGCGTGAATAATGGCTTTAAGGCAGTTTCGTTAAATATAGTAATACGCGATGGAGATAATTAACACGGATTTCAAAATTTTTACTGGACGTTTTTTGTAATTTATTGGAGCATAGGTTATGTCGTTATTCGAGTTACGTTATTATAAAGGTTATCGGAAAAATTATCATCGATCCCAATAGTCTCTTTGAGAGTACAGTATATCTGATAAACGTGAAATATTCGATTCTCGTCGGCATATTGATACGTGAACGGATACGAATTTGGTGATAATTTATAAGCAAAATAAGTATATCAAAAAAATACATTGCAGTTGAGTAAATATTGTCTTTATCGATTTTCAGGAACTTTGGACGAAGACACTGCACATTTGATGTCTCTACCAAGATGCGGAGTGAAGGATAAAGTGGGAGCAAGTTCCGACGGAAGATCCAAGAGATATGCTCTTCAAGGTAAAAAAAAAGTTTATTTAACTTCCGTTTTAATTTTTTTTTTTCAATCACAACCAACGTCAGACGTTATTTGTTAAATGTATACATCGTCCAAGCCAATGACAATTGATTTTTTGTAATAATTGTTTCGGTCTGTACATTTTTTTCCCCTATGAATTCTTAAAGAATACTTTTTAAAAATGCCAAGTACCTACGCGTGTAGAAAGAAAAATATGAAAAGTCTAAAAGTTACTATAGTTTGGTGAAAAAGTAAACATTTAATGTGCCAGACTTCAAATATATTATATTTACTTTCTCCAGGTAACTGTATACAATATATAATGTATTGATTTTCCCGAACGAAATGACGTTCGCTCTGCTGCAATAATGTTCAGATTAAAAAATATGCGTAAGAAACGTTAATAATTACGAAACTCGATAAAGATCTATCGAACGACGAAAGTATTTAGCGGCCGCACAAGATTGTCATTTGAAACCGAGGCATTCCTTTTGTTCGTTATCGAGCCGAGGATAATCAATCCATTGGTTTTTCTACGATTCTAGCGAAATCGACAAATCTAGGACGAAAGTCCGTTCTGAGCGTAACGGCGTTACAGTAACACTATGGCACAATTGACGTCGATCCGGCAAGTGATTTTATAACCCGTGAACAAATATTCGCATCTATTAAGTTATTTTTTTTCGGTTCACAGCTTTAAAATTCGTTAAGGACACGTTTTGTCGATGTAAAATTTGCGAAACGTTTAAAATGTCAAAATCACTTTTGACTTACGTATCTATGTATATTAGGTCCACGTGTTCAATGTGTCACCATACGCGTTAATTGTAAGAGATAATTTTTCCTAAACGATGACTAACGGCTTCAAAAATTTAAACCTGTCAGTGTAAAATTTATCTGTCGGCAAAGTGATGCTGCGCTACGTTCCTCATCGTTATCATTATTTTTTCTCCTAAAAATCTGACTACATAGAGAACCGATTGATAGCAATAACCACGTGCTCAGCTCGGTGCAACAAATTTCACGTGTTCCGACACATAAAAATATTTTGAACTACATTGACAATATTTCAACGCCCGATTTCGTCGTAGTGAAGATAAATGTGTCTACTCTCGATTTTGAACTTGGTGATACGAAACAAAAAAAAACGTAATCAGTTATACGTAAGGTAAAATAAAAAAATATTTAATAATCCTCATTCTTTAATTTTCTCACGATAAAAAATAATAAAGTCATTATCACCGCGGTTCTTGTACACAGTCGTGACAGCTTAAATAATTAAAATGAATTTGGCCGCCTCCTTATGCCAGGATACGATTGATAGGATCGATTTGGATGCACGATGCGCACCTCTTTTCTACGAGTCTGGTCGTCGACTTGACTGTCAACCATTTTGACTTCCTGCTTTATTAACGTTACAGGACGTCACGATTCGGCGACTCATCCTAACGGCTCTCAAATACTGCATCGATTCGATCAGGTTGATTTTTTTTTCTACCTTGACTGTTCAGCCGTGCTTTTTGACCTCTTTTAGTTTCTATCGCGTCTTATCGGCTAAATTTGCCATGATCGACTTCCTGCTACCAGGATTGTCATACGAGTTTACAAGCTAACCTAACCGAACTTAAGTCTTGTTTTGGTAAGATCTGATATGCTGCTCGAATAGAAAATATTTTTCTCGAGTAAAATCACATGTTAGTATATCTATGTTTAGTTAAGATTCGATCGTACGTGAACAGCATAATTGAATACTGTGGCATCGCGTATGTTTTTCGTGTACACGACTTGGAAAATGATTTATAATATTTACACGGTACGTTTTGATATTATTAATAAAAAAGATCTTAAACTTATTAGTGCCAGACTGCAAACTGAAGTAATTAGCTTTGACGCGATCAATGCCGAGATTTTTAATGAATTTACTCATGCTGAAGTACACAGACGATATCTCAATCACTTGCGGAGGCTGTTATTTTGACTTTGCAACGATCAATGTCAATTATTTATACTGGCTTAATTAGCAGTGCATACAATACGGTTGTTTGATCGTTGCTCATTGATTCTTTTGATTTCATGCAAATATGATATTTGTTTTGTGACTTTAAATTATTGCTATTTACGTTTTGACCACTTCTTTCAATGAATCTCCGTCATTGAATGACAATACGAAATTTTTTGATTGACCGTTTAATTCTTTGATTAAAAAAAATGGAGTAGATAGATTAACGTGTATTTACCGTAACCTTTATTTGTTCCTGTTAACGCAGTAATTAAGACGACGACGACAGAGTGACCTCTGACGATCCTGAAACTAAAATATTAATAATATCTTTTTATAGGAATTTTCGATCGATTCGTCAAAATGCCAGGGAAACGCGATTGTATGATTTTGGTAATGATAATGAAATTCTCGAAGGATCTACGAAATATTTTTCAAAAACAAAAGAAATTATCAGTGCAATATATTTTTTCTTGATATTATGCAATTAGTTTAAACATTCGCTACGTATAAAATACCATTAGAAATTTTATTATACAAATATGTATGTCTCGTTAATAAGTAAATAAGTAAGTGTGAAGGAGTTAAAATGATTTTTCGTTTTTAATACTAGATCAGTAAATAATCATATTTCAGTATCTTCTGCGTTATTTTATCACCGTAATACACGTGCACAACCGTGACTTTGAACCTCGCGCTATTCCCTTCACCAATTCACTGAACTCGCCAAGCGAATTCATCCGTGCGTGTTTCCCATGAAATTCCACTGGAATAAGCCGAGCGACAACGAGGATATGATTTCTGTTCGCGTCGAATGAAAAGCACGTAGGACCGTATTAAGAGCGCAGATTCGCGATCTATGATCGACGATGTGCGCCATTTTAAGTACGGAAGACCTTCGCTCTCTCGTTCTGGTGGATTGACGTGGTTCGTGTCGGGAATGAATCGCGCGCCAAATTTGAATTATCAAACGCGTCAAACATTCGGGCAATTAAAAGCGTCTCGATTTAAAGTCTTGTATTGTTTAATGCAACACGACGCACTCACTGATTGCGACACGATTACTTATGTCAACGGAGACTCTTGTTTTAATTATTAATTATAGAACAGCATGCGTATGATAAGTTATAATTTTTGATTCAGCAGTAGCATAATTTCATAGTAGATGATTCGACCACGAATAACATTTTTTTTTGACAAACTTCAAGCAATTTAATCCTTATGGCTTTACGAACGACTGTCCGCTGTATGACGTGTGTCGTTTTAAAGCAGAAATTAAATTGCAAAATTTTTATGCGACAGAATTTATTTTTTGCTGTGTACGATAATTGTCGAATTTGGGTCGACGAGTATAATTTTTATTGGGCTAGATAAATTTTCGAAATAATATTCCACTGCTGCCTAGCAATATATTTATTTTTATGCGAATTTCAGATATTCCATTGGTCGTTTCATGACGGATCATGCAACACGCGATTCGATTTGCCATTGCTTCAACTTGCTATGATTTTTTTTATCTTTTTGGATATTTACTATGAATTTTATTTTTTTTTTAAATGGATAATACATCTCGCGTGAGTAAATCGCTGTGATGTCTAGGCTTCGTGATAATTATGATCTAACGCCGATTGTGATTACATCTGGTTTACGGATTACGTAAGGACACCAGTAAAAAAGGACTTTTGGTATTTTATATAATATGAATCGAAGCAATACAAGTATTACGGCAGAAAAAGCTGTCGCGAAACTATGCCAAATCGCGGAATGTCAATCATGCGGTTAACGGAAAAGTTATGAAATACGGAATTATAGCGTAATTTGGTTTTGAATAAGTGAAACTTTTTGCTCCGTGTGCCACTCTCCGAGGCAATTTTTCAGGGTTCAAATTCACGTTAATCGATACGAAGAAGATTGTTACGCGTGATGCTCTTATCAATCTGCGCCAAACTGCTGATTGGCCGAGTCCGTTGAATGCATCAGTTATCTGAGAAAAAAAATGATATAATATAATTGAATAAAAGTATTGTTTCTACCCTAGAATAAAAATCCGTATAACTGACGTTTTTATAGTTTATTTTTTGAAAAATTAAAATCTCATTTTACATTATATACATATTATACATATTATACATATATAATTATTTTTAAGCGGGTAATACAAAAAAACTTAGATTCTGGAAGCTGAATTTTCCGATTGGTCAAAACAGCGTATAATGACCGAAGTGAAAAAAATGATACTATTAATTTCATCAATCAATTTCATTAATCAATGAAATTAATTTAAAGGCAAAATTTTGTAATAATAAACTCATAGCTGGTAAATAATTCTCACTGTTATACAATGTCCATGGCACTTTCTAACTGATATTTTGAATTAACAGGTTCGAGATGGCGCGTAAAGAAATTGACTTATAAAATCAGCAAATACCCAAGAATCTTGGAAAGAAATGCAGTCGACAAGGAAATCGCTAAGGCATTCTCAGTGTGGTCGGAATACACTGATCTAAGCTTCACGCCCAAGAAATCGGGACAGGTATGTCTGGAAGCCAGTCGAAGCTTACAAAGTTATCCAAAATTTCCAAAAATGCTAAACCATTTTTTTTTTCATTTAACCAGTAAGACTCTCAAAACTGCCGTGAATTTCACAGATATTGCTAAGATGCACGAGTAACTTTGTTAAGTTTCATAAATCTATCCAAAGTCTACTTAAACGTTTTGCACTCATTAAAATTTTCTTCAATCATATTTTATGATGTCAATATGAAATAATACGCTAAACGAAAAAAAGGAGTGTAAAATAAATGTTACATAATTATCTGCAGGTTCACATCGAAATTAGATTCGAAAAAGGCGAACACGGTGATGGTGACCCATTCGATGGACCTGGAGGCACTTTGGCTCACGCTTATTTCCCAGTCTACGGCGGAGATGCGCACTTTGACGACACGGAGCATTGGACAATTAACAGCTACAGAGGAACCAACCTCTTCCAGGTTGCCGCTCACGAGTTCGGCCACTCTCTTGGACTTAGTCATAGTGATATTAAATCTGCCCTTATGGCGCCTTTCTATCGAGGCTACGATCCCAACTTTATGCTAGATAGTGACGATATACAGGGTATTCAGGTTCGTGTATTTATTTTTTCACTTTTCGTCGTATTAGGGATATCATTAAGATTCTACCATACACATCGAATATATATATATATATCTTATACAATTATTTAATGCAAAACTTTAGGCCCTCTATGGACCAAAAACCGAAGACGAAGGCACCGGCACGAAACATCACCGAACTACTGTCTCTCCAAATGGAGAGGAGGATCCTCTGCTGTGCACCGACCCTAAGATAGACACTATGTTCAATTCTGCCGAAGGACACACTTATGCTTTCAAAGGTATTAAAATTTTAATTTAAAGGGAGAGAAAGGAATTTGGATTTTGTCTTTGAACTTTAATATCCTGACACGAGATGAAGTTACAGTGAATATTGAATTTATTTTGTTTCTTTTCTGTGAGTTATGTCTTCTATATCATTACGTTTATTCTACTATTGGAATCTTACGAATTTCCCTTGAACTTCGAATTAACGAGAATCGAAACTTCATTAAAAAAAAACTATTCTTTGAAACTAAAAAAACTAAATGATGCGAGAAAATGAAACATATCGTTCATTAAATGATCGATGAAGCAGGAATAATTCCTACATGAAGGAATGCATTAATCGTTTTAACGTAAATGCGTGACTGTCCTGTGCTGATAATGACGTAATCTGTTCTCAGACGAGCATTACTGGAAACTTACGGCAGATGGAGTTGCTGGTGGGTATCCACGACTCATCAGCAATTCCTGGAAAGGACTCCCTGGAAAAATCGATGCCGCCTTCACTTATAAGAATGGAAAAACTTATTTCTTCAAGGTACTCACGCTCAACTAGACATATCTGCCTTAAATCGTTGCTTTGCCCAAGTAGTAGCTCGAAACGAAACAACGTTTTTTTTCTCGCTTCTCAGGGCTCGAAATACTGGAGGTTCGTGGGTAAACGAATGGATGGCGAATATCCAAAGGAAATAAGTGAAGGTTTCACGGGAATACCTGATAACATCGATGCTGCGACCGTCTGGACAGGAAACGGCAAGATCTACTTCTACAAGGGCACCAAATTCTGGAGATTCGATCCGGCCCAGAGGCCTCC
>JARPRH010000742.1:191201-202184 GCA_031763665.1 Calameuta haemorrhoidalis
TCAAAAAGTTCGGTGTCTCGTACACCTGGCTATTACTAGGGCTAGATCCGGGGGTGAGATATGCATGCAGATTCCCAATAAAATATATAAAAAGCAATTCGAAGAGCACTTTTAATCAATCGAACTTTTACAAAATTGAATACAATATAAATTCCTAATAAGTAATTGAGTAGCACAATCAACAGTTTTCGTGGCTAAAACTGATGACTTCTTTTACCTTGGAATTGTTTATTGCGCTAACTAAATTACACGTATGTAACAGCGACGAGACGTCATAACACTTTACACACTGACGACAATTACCTCACGTTGCATCGTGTTTCCGGTTTTCCTTGAGTTTACTGCATCACGCCATAAAATCATCTCGGACATGATAAAACGGTTGGTACAATTGAGGAAGATGCTCATGATGCAAATAGCTTGAATCCTGAATAAATTAAACACGGCATTCTTTATTTTTCCTAAATATTGGGTAATGCAAAGATACAGAGTTGTACTTGAACAAGATTATTTCAGTTTCCATATTACGTTACTCGTTTATCAATTATTGCCTACAATGTTATCAAATTCACCGCTAAATATAAATTCCATATAAATTGTATCCAGCAATGAAAATTTCGACTGGATTTTACTTGGCTGCGACAAAGTGTTTTTTTTAACCTATAAATATATTCGGTCAATAACGAACGAATGACTGTACTTACTTTTTCTCTATTCAATGCCGATGACGTTATTTGCAAAATATGACACGTAGTGAAAAGCGTGCATATCACACTACCATGGAACAAAGGACGATTTCGCACAAAGCAACAAAGCAAAATAATTCGGCACGGTGATGGCGATACTAACCTGGCCCAACATTCGAACAACGTATTCAATCGTATAATAATTTTTTTTAATATTCGAAGCGACTAATTGCAAAGCACAAAGCAAATAAGATCGCACTCAGTGTCAATCACTTAACCCTGTCTTCGTTAAAGTCGTTAAAGTCGTTAAATTAATTCATTTCATTCATTTGACATTGTATATGTTGTTATTGTGCAATTGCTGAGTTTTCATTGCTTTTGTCCATCAAATGAAAACCACTCCTACGTACTGACTGGTAGGTTCAGGTGTGACAAGTTCTGATAGAGAAAATTTTGGATTTTTGAAATATTATACAATCATTAGAAAATCCCTAGGGCAGCAGGGGGACCTCGGGTAATAATTTTGAATTTTTAGATATTCCGCGAGATTAAGATCGTTTTGACATTACTATCGTGATCATTTATTTAAAAGTCAAAAAGAAAAAATCTAATCCAATGTGCCAATGTGGAAAAATGTGCCGGAACTATTGTCAACTGTAGTAAAAAAAAAAAAATTCTATTGATTCTCATGACTGAAATTTCAAAACTACCGTCCGAGGTACCCGATCTCACTGTCATTAAAATCATCTAGCCCGAAGTATCATTAGCCAGGAGAGGCGATGACAATGATTTTGTACAATGAAGTCAAAAGCTCGAGAAATTTGCCATCGATGAAAAAAAAACGAAAAGATTTTTTGTAAAAATGCATAACGTTAGAAAGGAATCGCCAAAGAGTCGCCGTCGTCGAATCCAGAATCAGACCAGAGTAAATATTCTAGGTTAAGTTTTACTTGTTTCTACTTTTTTTTTACTCTCATTCTTTTTCTTCATGATTATTGCATCCTTAATTATAGTGGTACGGTTGTGGTTTTATCGCTACTCCTTTCCTCTTTTCTTCTGTCTTTCTTGCTATTATATTTCACGATGCCCCTGCTGCATTTCTCATTTGTTTCATCCAGGCGCATAACTGTATAGCATCATTGTAAACAATAGTTTGTTGCTTTACACAAAATTATTTTTAAATGCTATTTCCAGTTTAAGAAAAGACAGAATCGGTTATTTCAATCTTGATATTTAATTTGACATTTTTTTTTAAATTTGTTATACAATTTATATAGCTAATTGATATTTATTATTAACGATGTAGACTCACTGAGATCATTGCTATTTCAATGTTTTTTTCTCTAAACAATGAAAATATTGAATAGACATGGCTTGTCACGACTATTTGACATTTTCATTAATTTAGTCTAACAATGAAGTAGAAAATCATCTTTAACCCCCATGTCAACAATCGCAAACATACAATGTAAAATGTACAGCGTACATACAAGCAAATGATACAGTGATGGTCATAGATAATTAAATTAAAATTTCATTATTACTTTATTCATATTTTACATGGATGTACCACAATGAAATAAGATGCTGTACATTTTATCCTACGAATTTAAGAAGAAATATCAAAATCGATACTTAATATAGAAATTTGTAATCAAGTGTCGATTATTGACATTGGGCTTTTTCTAATTGAAAAATTGAAATCATACAGATGACAATCGCCAAGATTAAAAGGCACTAGGCATTGCATGATTTTTTTAAAAACTTTTTATTGACGTACACGTATGTGGTGGAACATCACACGATGGCGCATAACCGCGTAGACAGTAAAACACATGATGAAGAAAGAGACCAGTACACTAGATGCATGGTTAAAACATGGCGGATGGCGGTTATGTTGTTTGGAACTTAATCTAATTTTTAAAAATGTATCTTGTTCTTTATCTTTCCCTCTAACTGGCACGTATCAATTCCAGCATCTCGCATACCCCTCGCAATGCTGCTATAACTGTAACATAAAGATCCGATGTACCTGAACTTCATAGAGATCCTCATAGAGATCCTCATACAGAATCAGATTTCTGAATCTCTTGCAAGTTTCATGATCTATGATAGTAATTTTTCAAATTTGATATATTTATTTTTCAAGTAATGAAACATTTTTTTCTTGTTATATTATAATTTTTATTGTATAATATTTCGCGAAGGTAAAAGTTGAACTCTTGGAATGATAAAGTAGGATCAAAAATATTTAATTAGATGCTACTTCTGGCGATTCAGTATACCATTTTGTATGGTAATTTTATTCGAGATCTTTAGAAAAGATACGAAGTCATTTTCCCAAAAATTTTCTTCTTAGTTTTTACTTAATGCTTCGTATCCCCCATGTGGGAATCAAGTGTAAAATTTTGGTAAAATTGAAAAAAGTAACTGAAGTTATCGTAAAAGCTAAGAAGATGGAAAGTGAATTTTTTCTAATTGAAAAAGTTGTAACTCTCTCTTTACCTTAAATTATCCTTATCCACGTTTTTTTTCCTTTTTCCACATAGTTTCATTAAAAATGTTGATTCTTTTTTATTTTGCTGCACGTGTCTTACCATTATCTTTTTATGTTATTTATTTAATGCACGAACCTATTTAGAATCCATTAGAAATGCGGCATGTTTCTTTCACGTTTCTTTTTATTTTGTTTAGTATTCCCCTCGTAGTGAAACATACATATGAAACTTATGTTCGTTGTTATTATAATTTTTTTTATTAAATTGTTAATTTCATCGACTTACTGCAAAGAAGTTTAATAAAAGTTACATAATGGATATCGTTATCTTGAATGCTAAACATATATTTCTAATAAAATAAAACTAACATTGATAATGCACATTGCGCGATTAATACATTAATGCATAACTCATTGAAAATAACAACGAACATGCAGTTTTTTACTGAAAATATAAATTTTCATTCGAAAATTCTAATTTTTAAGCCTGGTTCACGTCTCCAATTTGAACTTTGAAATCGATCATAAATGCAGTAAATACTTGCACTATGAAATTATCAAGAGATAAAGTAATTTGTAAAAATGACGTAACAGGTACTTCAAAAAAAAATATTCGAGTTTGGTCCACCTGATTGCTGAAAATGGATCATGTGAACCAAGTCTGATTAGCATTGTCCAATTTTTATCACTTATCCAAAACATCCTTTTTCCAATCCGCGTCAGACACGTTGGACGTTACGAGTATTTACCAAGATGATTAGAAATGAAAATTTTGTTTCCAAAAGTATTCACAGAAAGATAATGATAAAAACTCGAAACGTTCACACCTAATGTCGCAACTCATCGCCTCGTTGAAACTTCCGACGAATTTAATCCGGGAAAAATCGTGCTTTCCAGAGGATACCACCTTTCGTTTTGGATCGTACGGATTCGAAAGAAAGTGAGCCAATCAAATGCGGGCCCACGGCCTCGTAGAAGTGCCACGAACGATCAAACCGAAAACTAGAAAGAATAAAGAGAGCAATTGAACAGGCCGAGAAAGAGGGGAAGGGAGGAAAGTTCCAAACAATAGCAATCGCTGTACCTACGTGTCGCGCCATTTTGTCCCATATTTGTGCTTCGCGGAACGCAGCGCCATCGTGCGGTGACAGCACGAAACAAACGTACGAAAGACCAATGACAAAACTTCGCGGCATATGATGCGCGGCGAAGAAAATAAAAGAACGCTACGATTTTGAATGAAAATCTACAGGAGGCACCGACGATGAGCTGGCAACGTTTTCGAATCGGGATGCTGCCGGTTCAACTGCCGGCATCAGTGTCGCGGAAGACAGCGTCTACTTGCGTTTGATATTCATCGTTGCGTCTAGTCTCGTCGCCAGGTTCGTCGTTGCTACATAGACGAGAGCGGACCATGAGAAAATTCTCTAGACTCAGTTCGGCGAGTTAACCATCGTCGACTAGGGAATTTTTGTTTGCCAAAGTCACGACTCGGTTACGGAGATGTCTTCCAGCTCAGCCATTCCAGTGCATTCCAGCTAGACGAACATCCAGGAAACTTTACGAACGCAGCAAGTATCTACGCACGGAAAAGTGAATTGCTATGGCAAGATGCGGCACCGTATGACCAATCGGAACTGGTGATACGTCTGACGTCATACTCGATTCAGAGTATGGGACTGGTATGTGAAATCACGTGATCTATCTAAATATCAGGACACTGATATTTTAGGAAATTAATTGACCCAGTGCACAATCACATTTAACTGCGAATCATCAGCCGAGCTAGTTAAATATTTATATAAAATAAAATAAAAATATTTCTATGCTAAGGTGGAAGACATACTCGAAAGCTCATTCAGGTTAGATACGATCGAAGCGCCACCGACGGGAAAATTGCAAGGCACTTGGTGTGTATGTGAGTGCGTGTGCGACTGTACGTATATGTTATGTAATGTATGTGTGTTAGTCCAAAGGATTCCCAGTGGTTTTTGAATAAATAATAGTTCGATGACGTATAAAGCCGATGATAAACAAAGCCTTATGACATTTCCAGTATTCATAATTATTCCAGCGCCATGTCGTCGAATCTCTACGTTGCATCGTATATCCAATTATACACCTTGCCTCGGTAATTAATTTCAAAAAGCATCGCAGAGATTATTCCAAATTTCAAGTCCATTTGAAGAAACGATTTAAGTATTCCATTGAGTGTCACAGTCGAGTAAAGCTTGAAATATTCGTCTTTGTTTGACTTTTTCTTCTAAGGACACCGGTAGAGTTAAGATTATAGTGAATTAACGCGTGAGTAAAAAAAGTTGAAAATATTCTAATTTTAATATTACACTACTTTTCATGTTACGCGTTTTTCTTTCTCGTACGAATTCGTTGGTCCGATAAAGATTACTAATCGACATTAACTCTAGAACAGCACATTTTTTACATCAACGCATTGATTACACGTTTACTCCGTCTGAAAATGACTTACGAATTGATCCGAACTCTGTAGCGGATCAAGTAACGTAAATCAAGGAATCACGTGTGACTCTCAGAGGCATGTGTGATGCTCTAGGGTTAAGCGTTAGAAATTCATCTATAAAAGCAATCGACGTTCAGTCATCCTTGAAACCTGTGTTCATCACTTTTATAAATTAAAAAAAAAAATGAGGTGATAAAATATGCTAAAGTATGCGCAATATTTTGTCCAACAAGAACTGCGTATCGTTGGCTATATACTCGTAGTATAATAACGCGAATAAAAATTTTCTTTAAGTTTTGGTGTATTGGCAGACGTAAAAAAAAAGCGTTGAAAATGAAATCGATAGGTTTAAAATTCGAAGCAGTCATGGCGAAAGTAATTTTTCGAAATAGAAGCTTGAGTCTTGATAGAAAATAATTAAACGGCACACAAAATGGTTTCCCTTCCACACTGCCTTCGTCGAGTAAACATAACCTCCTTGTCTCAAATCTTCTTCTAATAACCGAAGTAATGATGTATCGAGTTTCCTAACTAAGGCGACAGTTTACTAGCTATTATTTCTCTTGCTACGATTACTTTGTTAACAGACTGCCGTATCGACAAAGAACAATTAACGGAACTGTCGGACATTTAATTTGCGTTTTAATTTACGTTATCAAACTTACTATTAAATATTATTAGCACGTGCAATTTCGTCTTTAGAAGGCAGACGCGCATGTGGAGCGACTTTGCAACATGACAGTAAGGAACAAATTGGGCTACAAGCTCGAACGACGATAAGACGAGCCAGTGGCGTTATAAAAGTTGATAATTCGAGCCTGCGAAAATTTCTTTAACGTTATTTCGCATGTGAACTCGTAGACGCCTTGAGAATTTTTATGATGTAATTCAGGGTCTTCGCCCATAACGTTACCTTGTGTATGAGAGTGCCTTAGAGAATATTTTTGTAATTAATAGGCTAATTAAGTGCTCTCGAGATCATGAAGCGCCTACTGTAAGGTAGATCTAACTTTTATTTTTTTTTCTCTCGATCACACTGGGGCCAATCTGCCCTTTTCTTATCCTGGATATTGAATTTTTATATTTAATAGATAATCTTGCTCGTTACGATAAGAATTAATGCCAATATCTTCTTTGAACGGAGAACGCGCTTTGTCCCTGGATTTAAAAATTGTTCTTTGCATTTTGAGAATATTTATGACAATGGCCGTCGCTGCCTTATGGAAAATTAAGAATTTCTCCGACTGATTGCGAGAGGAACCGTTTTGATTTTTTTAAACTTTGTACGGAACGATATTCCAGGGACGGATGAACGAGTTTTCTCATTTTGCCTAATATTAAGCGTTAATACCTCTACTTCCTTATGTCATAGGTTACTTATTAATTGCGTTGTCCATGTTACTGTATTATTTTTACTTGAATTGTTTATAATTAGTACTTACTAGCACTAAGGATTATCTAGTTGTTCTCTATTTTATTTCTCGAGTCTAGTTTCTTCTTGTCGAGAACACGAAAGGATGCTGCCTTGTACCCGTGATTTACCAATATTTATTTTTTAATAAACAATTTCTATTAAATTCACACTCGCTACGTTCTTTAACGACTTTATATTTAATCTGTTGAATCTGCATTCAGATATTGCAGTTTCTAAGTGTGCGAATCAATTGTACATTATAATGCACGTACGTGCTACGTCGATCAGTAATTTAAAGTTTATAACGAAATTTATCATATTCTTTCGCCTTTACTTCTATGCCTTTTATTAAATATCCCAGAAATGTTTTATCGAATATGGATTTTAAGTTAGAAGCGTTAATTGCCGTTATGTGTTAATTCGAAAATTGTCGCACGACTCATAAATTTTTAGAAAATAAAATGATGTAACAAATAATCCGTTTTCAATAACAGTATGGTACAAGGACTCTTTTCATGTTGCTTTATGAAGTCAGGATGTCTAATTTTTCATATTGAAACTAGCCAAGCCATGGCATCCATTCCTGACTCATAACATCCTACATTGTAATATATTCACCAAGCTCATATATGTATGTATGAATAAAATTACATTTATTTTAAATTATTGTTGTTCTTTAATTTATTATTAAAGGGAACTGTATTTCGCACTTATTATAGGTATACATACTAAAGGCAGGATCATCAGACATATTGCTGCATGGATAACTTACCAATAAAATCTTGACTCTTGCAGATTACAATTTTTTAATTCAGGAATAGAAACATGACCATTCATCCCTGAAGAAGCAGATTGATGTTTAAAACTTATTAGAATGTTATCGATGGATATTGAGTCGTAGAAAGACAGTACACAGTTTTAGCAGAAATTGTTGACAAGCTGATTCCTCATTTTGACCATCTCCTTTGTGTGTTTTTTTAAATAAATTAGCATTAGTCAGTCGTACAGCGACTTTTTGCCAACTGATCACAGGTTTTTGAGTTGAGTTCGAAGCGAGAATCTCAAAAACGGGATAGCCCAGGGAAATCTGAAAGTAAACAGAGAAAAGGAGTCGTGTGGGCACAGATCCAAAAACGCTGTACAATATGCTTATGCGCGGACCTTAACTAAAGTTTGCTTTTGATTATATGCAAATGATTTTTGATAGATGATAAAGCGATCAAAAACTCAGTGAATCAAAAACAATAGAAAAGAGTAGGTTTTTGTCTAGGATTAGATCAATCGTATAAAGGATGGCTAATGATTTTACAGTAAAAGTCAATGCAAAACTAAATATTTTGAATTTTAAAGAAATATTAAGGTATTTAGAGGTTTCGAAACCGACATGTGTGTATGTGTGGGGTTTTGCGCACAAAATTTCCGTAAGCATAAAATAAGGTGTAGACCAATCAGAGCGGGTTCTTAACTCCGTAAGATATTATGGACAACTCATTGTCTTAAACCTTACGTTATACTTAGGGAAGTTTTGTGTACAAAACACCTAAGAGTTCAGACGGAATTCATCAGTGGAGAAATAGTGAGAAAAGGATAAAAGTTTATTAATTAGAAAGGTTAAATACTGCGAGGATACAATTTGGAGAGTTTTTGGCGGTTCTACCAAAGAAGCTCTTGACTTTTATATTAAAAATTTAAGCTGGGTAATCAAAATGATAATAAAGAGAATAATTCTATATAATAATCCTTTATTTATTTGATTCTGTCTAGCGACACATCAAATCTCCTTGATTTACTCCAAAGTTAAAATTTAAAATATAATATACACGACATCTCGTGGTACAATTGGCAACATATCGACCTCGGTCGGTAATGTAGAAAGTACAGAGTCATCTCGTCGTTTTAACCGATCGGACATGCTCCTGTATTTCTGTGCTCTGGGATTCTGATTGGTAAAGTCGACTTGTAGGTGTCGCTACACTCAGGCTAAACTGATTTTAAAAAAAAAACGTATCTTTTTTTTAAATGCTATCGCTACGAGTAAGAGGCTGAGTAGATAGTGAGAAGCTCGTGTCTTCTCTCAAATTCTCAAAACCTACTTTATTCGAGGAAATAAAAAATTATCGGCAACAAGATCATACTTTTTCTTTAAAAAATCTACTAGTTGTGTGGATTAGACGATGCAGAAAACACATATAATTCTGAAAGTGTCTAATTTACATCATTCGAAAAAATTAGAGTTCTCTAGAATAGAAACGTATATTATCTGCAAAAGTCTTAGGCTGATCCGATAGTCTAAAAAAAATTACAATTCAGAACTCTGTAGAAAATATTCAATTTTTGTAAAAACTATGTATTTTGGAGGTTATGCAATGAAAATGGCAGAGTTTTCAGCACATAGCAGAGAAATTCAGAAGAAAAAAACCCGAAAATTCATAAAAATCTTAGTAACAGGTAATATCTTAAGTCATAGTTTTTCAAAGAAATCTTTTCACCACAAAAACTAGTGATTATGTATGCGAAGCGTGTTATATACACGAGATGGAAACATACGAACTTTTTTCTTACCATTTTCAAGGTTGCGCATATATATGTTCAAAATCCTTTAACGGAATATAACTAGATTACAGTCAACGTATATCGGGAAGGGCATTCATCGAAATAAGTTCCGGAAATTTAGTAGTTTCCAATAAAATGTGAAAAATAAGTTGTCCACTTGTGACGTCATAAATTAAAATGGCTGATGTGGGTAATGTAGTAATTAACACGGCTAATTAACTGAATACTCTAAAAGCGCTATTGCTATAATAAATAATTTTAACTTTTAACCAGGTTTGGCTTGATAGAATTTAATTGTTTTTGATTCATCAAAAAACACATTTTACTTATTGACCGAATACAGCCGTACAATCTATGTAACTATAGCAGTTCATCCAAAATTTGTCGTAATAAAAAATAAATATTTAATTTTTAAAAAATGTAATTTTGTTTCAATGAGGTTAAACATAAAAATGACAAACCGATAAAATACTAACGGCCGGATATTATACCTGCAGTGAGAATGCCGACTGTTCGAAATACCGACAGGAAAAAACTGTAGACAGTTTACTGTAGTACAGTAAACACGACTCGTCTTCAATATTTAAAAGCAAAATGACTAATTTAAAGACTAAGAATACAACTGAACCATCGGCTTTATTTTGCTTAATATGAAATATTGGAGAACAGCGGCTAATAGTAACACACAGCATATAGAAGGATGAAGGGACCTCGATTTCCCTGATTTTTACACAATTCAAACTGAAAAAATAACTATGTACAATCACTGTATTTAATTTTCCACGAGGCCATTCTTCTTACTTTGAAACTAAAGGTGACTTTAACCATTATGTTTTATTAACCAACAAGAACGTATTTATCGCGCAAGTATACTGTATAGTAAAAGCACATATTTCCTATGTAAAATGTCATAAGACTCGAAGTCTCGAAGCCTCGATCTGAAGTCTCGCTATAAACACATTACACGTAGAAAAACTCGGATGGTTCAACCAACCCGATTGACTGACGTGTATGGTAAAGGTGCAACACAATGCACTTCTGACTTCGCGCGATCGCATTACCATCAAAGCTGAGACGCGACTAGAATGCAGGAAACGACAATCCAACCGAGTTCGTCCTCGCTTCCACAGTGTCTGTTCGTACCTGGGACTGTCTGCTCGCACGCGCCTAAGGAAGCACGTACGTGTGTACATTGTCAAGCTACGTCCTCGCCATATACCGTCGCCGTGTGTGAACGCAGAGGAGCCAAACGCGCATGCGCCAGCGAGACAGGTAAAAGCCTTGCGCCTCGTAAAAGCAACAAGTAGTCTTTGGTCCTTCTCCTTTCAAATTTCAAAGATCCCGCAGTCGAAGT
>JARPRH010000742.1:232335-247412 GCA_031763665.1 Calameuta haemorrhoidalis
TTTTATTAAGTAATCCGACCGTGCCAATATAGATTTGCATTTACAAGGTGTTCAGGAGTAAGCGAACCATATCGCTCGACGTTTATCCTTGAAAAATCTAAATTGAACAGTTCTTAACAGTTTTTTGAATTGCAACAGTTTGTGAAATGCACTTTCAGTGACCATGCCATCTTCCACTCTCGTTTTTATAAATTGCTTTGTTTCAATCGCGTTTAGCTGCTGAGTGACAGTGTATCGCAACTTTTATTGCTCGTAATTAATGGAAATTTAACACGTTAGCTGCCATGCGCATTTATGAGGGAATTGCGGTCTGGCCACGTGCGCTGCTTAGAAGTGCACAAATTGTACACTGTCGGTCACCGCTGACTAACGCAGCCTGAATGACAGCGGTGACTGACGTGGCAGTTAACGTGTTAATCTTTATAGCGCAGGGAGACATTATATTGTCTCTAACCCTGCGCAATGGTCTCACAAGATACGAATGAATCTATACATATACATTTTTCTACCTTAACCGTTCAAATCTCAGGGGTAATTGAAAAAACATTGTCGAAAAAAATGCCGAATAGAGCGCAATAGCGCTTGTCTTAATCCATAGCGTTCAAATGTACTGTGATTTTTCGATGCGAAATCTAAACAGCGTAATGGTAAATGGTCGCCTCGTGCGCAGTCACTGGTCATTTTCATCTTAGCATATTTCAAAATAATTGTTGCAATTCGAAAAAATGATAAGGACGTTTCTATTCAGGATTCTATAAACTTTATTAACATACTGTAAAGTTCGGTAACTCAGGAACACCCTGTATATTGTGCGGTTTACCGTACCCGGTACGACACTTGTAACCCGGTAGGATAGACTTAAGTTTAAATGCGTAGCAATTTCGAAAAAAAAGAGGTACGCTGAGTTTGAAAAAGCGTACGCGAAATTTGGTCAAAGACGATACTCGCGCGGGTTCCGTTGAACCATTGAGGAATCAGGGCACATAACCTAACCTCATCAAACCTAAGCTAACATTCCTTTATTACGGCAATATGGTGCTAATACTAAAAAGAATTTTTAGACGATACGTGTGTACGCCTACTATATCGATGGTTAGGGCGATGTGCAAAAAGACGAAATGGTCTTCTTTCGCCATTATTCCTGAAGAGGGTGAGAAAGAAACCTGCACGATTGGTGATCACAATTTACCAATACCTTTTTTACATCCCGAACGAATCCAAACGTTTTTATACTTTTGTAAATTTATCATGTTCGTGTCGTCAGTCTCTGTATAGAAGGGATGCGCATATTTTACATAGAATTACATTCCCTGTTATTTATTTGTGATATTCGCACAGTCAAAACTAACGTTTTACGTATCGTCGCTCACTTACGATAGTCGCCTTGTTTTGATAATACGATTGGCAGTATACGTAATAAATGCAACGTGCAGGGTTGCTTAGACTAAACTCACCATACGAAGGTAACCTGTCCATTTGATTTCTGTGGTAGAATCAACTTTGGCTGCTGCGTTTGCACTGATCAACCCTGTACGCATCTCCACTGTTGTGTCCAACCGTTTTTGGCATTTCTCAATATATTTAAACGAATCTTTAATTAAGAAGCGTTAACTGGAAATGGGCGCAGCTTAGATACAATAATGTGTATAGCACTAAAATCCTGGGTTACGTGTGCAGCTACTTGAGTACTGTTGAGCCCAGCACAGAAAAACTTGGAGGCAAACTATTTTTAAGCTCGTAGATTTAAGCGAATAATATCTATACGATTAAAAGGATCGCAAATCAGATAATTTTACAGATGACGAAGCACGTATTGAATTATGTACATACATAGAGACAAATGAAAGTTTATATTTTCTCTCGGTTCTCGCCTGAACACGCGTCACGCCGGAGAGTCGTGCCAGATTATTCGTATTTCAATGTAAATATTTACTTGGAGTAAATACAACACTGTATACACACAAAATGTGTCTGTGTGTATACATATATACATATGTAATGTATATTGCTATATTATATAGATATGTGCATATGTATACACACACACACGCCATTATATATATTCTCATACACACTTGCTGTCCCTTCTTGTAACACGGTATTAAATGCCTGTACTTGCGTTCCTCCGAGAGTGTCGTTCTCTGTTTCACGATTCCTGCCAAGTCCTGGGCGACAGTTACCCACTGCAAATGGTGCGTTTATCTATTGCAAGGAGATTCATTTATGCTTTTCTTGGGTTTTTTTTTTTCTATGAAGACTGTGGTTGCGTTTGCGATTTGGAAGAAACTCGCAGACGTAAGGTAAGATCGCAAGACACGACTTTCCAAAACGGCAGATCGTTCTTCATCCGGACCAGTATGTCGCAGCCTCTTGAGTCAGCGGGTTCTCTCTCATCCTACGCGCGATAATCGAAGCAGGGGAGTTATTGGTCCAACAATGAAATCAATATTTTAATCGAATTATAATTATTGAAGAAAAGGATAAGTCTACTTTGGCACTTTATTACATCATGTACTTAGCCGCTCGTTCTTCAAGTTCAAAATTTTTGGATCTCCTCGAAATATACAAACAATCCAATGCTCCGTACACATGTTAAAGTTCCCGCGCTTTTTACAGTGTCACAATGACGAAAGGTTAGATATGAATTACACTTTGCTTACGTTCTCAAATTCAGTGACAGTATACTGTGCGCATCGTTGCGTCTCGCTCAATTGCATGCAATAAACAGAGACGTCACGATACTCGTAATACAGCTACCGGATCGATACCGAAGTATCGATATTTGAGATTGATTCAAATCAACACCATAAAGATTGATGTACCTAAAAATCTAACGATACGAAATCGATCTATGAAAAAATTTGTGTGTGAGACAAATATTGTAAAAAAAATGAATATAAATATCTTTTTGGTATAGTACACTTTTTTTACACGAGCGCAATAACGTGTTTTCATATTCCACGTTACACGGCGTATATTTATATATTTAGGGTATATTCCGTGATTGAACCAGGAATGCGGTTATTATGTTTCAGCCTAACGAAGCGAGTTTACGTAGGTAAGAGAATTTCAAAAATCAATCTAGAAGGGTTGATCTTATCGATTATTCAATTTTCGAAAATATCATGTGTTTCGAAATAATCAATATTAATCAGGCATCTCTTAATCGTAGTACTTGCGGTAAATTTCAGAACGTATCCTTTTTTTACGTGTTAGGCAGGAAAGATCGATGAACGCGGAGAGTCGTCAGCAAGTGACGTAAAATTATATATGAACGAAAGAATTCGCATAGTACTTACGGATCATTCCTTTTTGAATAGTTTGTAGTGATGTATATTGACGATTAATTTTTTATAAAGTAATGACAAAGCGTTATTCTCAAGAAAATGAAAATTCCTGACAATCTTTAGTTGTGATATGGTGTATACGTGTGACTGGATTTGAAAAGAATCTTCTCATGCTTTAAAATTTGCATTGAAGAAAATTTGGCGTTACCTGGATGAAATGAAACACTCACCCTGACGCTGAGATCTTCGGCAATATATGAAAACACGAGAAACAAGCTGATATTCATCTTTCTACGTGCTGGATTATAAAATGATGGACGTAAAGTTGGTAGAGTTATCGTCTGTGCAGTCTATCGGTTCGTGCTATTGATTCACATAATATAAACACTAGCAGGATGTGTCGATCACTGTGAGTTATTTTAAAAACAAGTGGAAGTTACTGTCTGTCGTGTAATGAGAAAATTGTAAAACTTTTTTTTGTTTTCTTGCATAGACGTATTGTGCTCATGTTGCATTTTCCAGTTTATAACCTCCATACAGAACAACTTTTTTTTCCAATACGTGCATAAAACTCGTAACTTCTCACGATTGTTTAGCGGAAGGAAAACAGCCGATTTCCGACCAATCAGAAGGCTATCGTGTTTTCTTCCCGTAGGTAAGAAAAGTAGCCATTTACGGCGAGAGAAAAACTCGACAACCAATCACAAAGCGCGAAAGTGTCGTTACCCAATGACAATTAGGCATATCTGATCAACTCTGTTGATGAATAAATGCCTCCAGTGAAAACGTAGAAACAGTCTTTGAGTAAATTTTTTGTTGTTCAATCCAATTATTTTCATAATGTCGAGCGAAGATCTCGACAATGACGTCACCTGCACACCGCCGGAAATACGAGTCTTGCACTCCAGCCTAATATGTCCAGCCATACGAAATGTCGCAAATGCGGCGACAACGGAGTGCAAAGGGTTAATTTAACCTGTTTTCAAATAATATCGAACTCTTTCAATCTTTAAATGAAAATTGTAAAAAAATAAAACGAAATCTTTCATTGCTTCTATTAATGCACCTCATTATAAAGTTAAAAATTCCTTAAAAAATTTTACTTTATAATGATCCTTTAATATTTTGTCCTTTCTAGAGTCGGCGTGCTTCGCCCTCCGAACTTTGCCGCAAACTGCGCCATCGGATCCTAATAGACCACGAAAAATTATAATACATACGGCGCTATGCATTTCAAACAACAGTTAGCACCACGCTAATCTCATTTTATCCCTATCTCATATCAATCTCACCTTAATCTTACATCAGTTTTTTGTATCTTATTGTAAACTATCCTACCACTTTTCCACGTTTATCGAAATAAAATATCGTGTGCAATACGAGAGAAGGACAATTTCCACTTGCATGATTGCCGGTTTTGCTTCACTCGGGCGGCAAACTTCCCACTCGTCGAAATCGTCTGTTTTCCTCCCCAGTTGTACCATCTACTATTACGTTCCTTAACTCCCAAGTACGAGAATCATCGTAAAATCCAACGACCCATCGTACAACTTCGACGAGGTTCAATATGATTTTTGTCTTAAAAATATGTTGTGCCATTTCCCAGTGACTATACTTATTATCGCACTAGCGGTGTTTATCGATCGGGTCGTAAAACTTCCCTGCAGGTAATCTTGAAAATTCTTTGAACTGCAATTCGCGAGGTACGTATTTACCATTGACAATAATTTTAGTCCTTCCAGTTAGGCGCAAAAATAGCCCCTACATATTGTCAAGGGAATTTGTCCACGTTGCCCGGGGATATCCAGAGTTTAGCTTCAGTCGAGCTCGAGTCTTGGTGAAAAACGCATTGCATCGTACACTGAGAAAAATCGTAATACAGTACATAGCCATGGCGGAAGATACGAATTTTGTTCTGACGTTTCTGAAAATGTCGGAATCGTTTTACTCAGTGTTTATCGGGATACTAAAATGGCGCGGACGAACTTACCCTATATCCTCAATATTACTACGGATATTTAGTGCAATGGGATTTCTGTATTTTATTATTTTTGTTTATAAGGCCATGTTCCGAAAGGATACTTTCAGTACGATACTTCAGACTCTTCTGCGCTTAAATTTATCTTTCATCGTGCTGTGGACCTATTTTGAAGAACTGTACCAACATTCAAGAACAGCTTCCATGGTGGATGATCTCTGGAAAATTACAAGTAGATTTGAAAAACTTGGAATTCGTCTACTCTGTTTTAAAATAATTTTTTATCAAATTGTGGAATTTCTCTTCATTGCCATAAATATTTACATTATTACCAAAATCCAGTTTCTGCAGTCAAAGGACCCATTCTGGTTCCTCTATCGGATCTGGTCGGTTTGGACAAAAATGACTATAATGATATGCGGTACTTCATTCACCAAATATGTTTACCTGATTTTACTGCAATTCAAAGAAGTCAATGCTAGCTGCCGCCGCCTTGAGAACTCTGCATGCTCAGTGTCCCAACAAATATTGGTTATCTTGAATATACGGGAACAGCACATGGCACTTACGAATGCCACAAGGAAAATTTTAAGCTTCTACCAACATTACTTTTTCCTGTGTTGCGCTTGGTGTGTTCTAGGAATTATGTACAATGTCAACATAATTTGCATGCACCTTGAGACACCGAATTACGAGTTTATTACAATATCATTGGCTTCTAGTTCAATTCTTATGATTATCGGGCAGATTTTATTTCTGCTCAATATGTGCACCATGGCCGCTAGTGAGGTGAGTTACTTTAAGGTAGTGGGCCCAGTCATCGGCACTGTACCAATCTTTGATATCCTAACGATGTGTGATAAATAGAGGAAAATATAATTTCTTATGAGCTAAAAAGTCAGTATAGGTATAAATTATGATAATAAATTTTTACTTCTAGGGTAACTATACAAGTAAAATGGTATACGATATGACGTCTGATAAGCATAACTTGGGCTTACGTCTTGAGGTTTACAGCTTTTTTGAATACCTTGAAAGACAAAAAATTAAGTTTAAAGTAAATGGTACTATCGTACTTAACAACAGCTCCTTCTTATGCGTAAGTGGACTTAATGTATTATTTGCATGAAATTATATGTATATATATATATATATATATATATATATTGCGTAACTAAAATCAAAAGGGTGTATACAGACAAATTTCATAAAATATTATATAAAAGTAAAAAGTCGCATTTTTGAAGTCTGCATATATGCCTTTTTAATATTGGTAATGTATGATGAAAAAAATTAAAATTTATTGATAAGTCATGAACTTACAATTATAAACTTTTCTGGAGAAAAGAAAATAATTATGTATTACGAAAAAATGTTTAGTTCTTTTTTGCAAACATTTTCATAGAAAATTTACTTTCATGAAAAACTAAATTTCTTAAAAGTTCACTGCTATCATACAAAAGTAGAATTTTATACTAAATTCATTCTTTTCGGATTTATTCAATCAAAATCAGAATAACCTCAAAATTTTGAATATTTCTTAAAAAACTAGTAATTTTTTACAAATTTATATGGAGTATCAATATTTTTAGACTTTTCATAAAGAGTTCATCCTTTTCAGGGAAATTTATAAAATATGCCTGTAATAATAAGTTTTTGAAAAATTTGAATTGCCTCCAAAAAGATTTTAATTTGTAATAATTATTCGGGTCGAGAACTAGATTTTTCATCATCGTGGCCCCTGCCGCAACGAAAAATTTTTTATCGCTAGAGAAGAGTGAAGGCCAAGTATCTGAATTTTTGCAGTATACATTCTGAAGATATTGCTTACAGTTTGCAATAATTAGTTTGCAGCATCTTCATATGAATTATGCTAACAATATTATTAAAATATCATGTTCATAAGACGTAGTTCTAATGGTCCCATTTAAACAAAAAAATGTTGAAGATTGTCTTTGGTTTTTTTTTCTTTTAGAAATTTTTGGAACCAGAAATCACAACATAAGAAAACAGTGACAAATTGTTAGGAAATGAACATTTCTATATTTCTCGAAATTTATTAAAACTCCTTTAAAAGTGTACCAAATTCCAAATTTATTTAAGAGGATTTTAGAAAAAATGTTTAACCAGGAAGCTATAATCACTTCGGCCTTTAGTGAAGGAAGTCATGAAGGGGGGAGGGGGGGGGGGGGGTGTAAGCCATAATAAAATACAGATTTCTATTAAATTAACGAAAGAGTTTAACTGATGTTAATTTATTGGAAGTTATACTGTATGTCGACATAGATATCCGCCCTTATTATTTCACACGTAATTTTTTCTTATCCATGGCGATGATGTATCAGAGAGAAATCAGAAAAATAACTAAAACTGCACTTACGCCCTATTAATTTTAGTCACGCGCTATGCATTTAGTTCGTTCAAGAACATACTATATTTTGAAAGAATGATCCCTCTGTAAGGAACAACTCAAAATAAAAATTCCCTGAATCTTACGTTTCGCTTGTAAATTGGCTATAATATGTACGCGAATAAAAGACTCTGTTCAATAACAATATTTTAATTCCTTTTATTTCAGCTTTACATCGTCGCGATTTCTTACTGGAGAATAATGGTAAAATTCGAATGAACCAGAGTAAGAAACTTTTCCTTAAATCAAATGTTTCTTCAGCTTTGTTTAACAATATCTTATTTGTCTAATAATAATATTTCGTAGCACGTAGCAAGAGCACGAAGGCTACGACCTAACAACGCTAGTCAAATGGACTCATGCCAAGGAGAAGAACAGTCGTGTCTTTGAGGTTATCTAAAGACGTCCGTCCAACCAGTAACTTTATTATAATATAAATAGTGACACCCTCTTTCTGAAAGATTCTTAATATCATAATTTTATCAACAACAAGCACATTCTTCCGCCAGGACTATTAATCGAATATTGCTTTTAGACTGTATCAATGTAACGTGACTGCACGTAAAATTGAATTGCAGCTACCGTGCTAATTATCAAAGTCAACAGTACCATGCATTTTCAGTTAAAAGAATATTTTTAAATCTTAATTATCATTTGTACAAAATTTGTACATACTTAAATAGTCCCTAATTGAAAAGTGAATGTATGATTATGCGGATAGCAGTGTGTCTAGCGCCTTGGAGACTTCCGAAAATATATCGTCCACTGAGCCTTCTGCGTTAATCTAAAAATAAGTATATTCAAATCACAATATATTCTCCCACGTATTTCTCCTAAAATATATTAAGCACAGGAATTGTGAAATAAATAAAAGTAGCCCACCCTGATCACTTTGTCCTTGTAGTGCTCGACGATTTCACCGTTCTTCACGTTAAATATTTCAATCCTCTTGTTAATCGTTTCCTCGTTATCGTCAACTCTCTTTGATACCGCTGCCCTTCCCAGAAGTCTCTTTTTCAGCGTCTGATTTCCCACGTCGAAGAAAATAATTAAATCCACTGGAGCCACCTGGGCAAACAGAAGACGATGTACACGTTGAGTGACTACATAAGATCAGGAATGAAAAATCATTAAATCAGTAAGTATTTGCTGGTAGACTTACGTCTTTTTCAAATTGTAAACCTTGACTCAATTCTCTTGGATAACCATCGATAAGAAATCCAGTTTTCGTCGAACCATCTTCACGAGCTTTGTTCATCTTTTCCTTAATCAGTTCCAGTACTATATCCTATAACGAGGTTATAAAAAAATGTATAACACTATACAGTAGCACATAGGTAAATGAATATATTAGATACATTACAGTTGGTACGAAAAGTCCCTTAGACATCAGTTCCTGAAGAGAACTTCCTCTTTCACTACCACTGGCAACTTCTTCTCTTAGAAGATCTCCACTGCTCAAATGTAAAAATCCATACTTTTCGATTATACGATCGCATTGCGTACCCTTGCCACATCCTGGACCGCCGATAACCCAAACAGTCTTCATATCGCCTTGAACTTCCGCTTCCAGACCTTTTGCAACTATCGGTCTAACGTTACACGCTCTTATCGCTGATGTACAAACCGTGTCCTGAATTTCGTCTATGTCGAGCTAGGTGAAAAAAATTATCATTAGTACAGTATAGAATAAGAACAATCTCCATACACGATACAATAAAGCGTAACGTGAAACTTCCGTGAAAACGTACAATGATCACGCGGGAAAATTCAAATCGTCGTCTAACCTGTTAGAAGCGATACATAGCACAGCGCCATGAACGATGTATTTGAAAATGAAATCGAACAACTTTGATACGTTACACAGTCCCTACTCGACTTTTGAGTATCGACAAGCTATTATCTCACCTCAAAAAATATTTCCAAAGAACATAAACTCGTAAGGTACAAAAAATACACAGTTACGCAAGCACCTTTTCATCAGATTGACAACGACGAAAATTGGGTGGAGATTCGTGTGTACATAAATTCGAATGAATCGATCCGCGCCGAGAAGTAATGGCTGCCTGTGCGCATGCGCACTCGGTCAACACTGAAAGCTCTTGCACGTCCCTGTTAGAACAGAGATTGGCTTACCACTTTTCTTTATTTACTTTCAATTCACTCACAAACAATGTAGCCTTAAGGCTGCCTCTGACATTTACCGAAATCAAACGTACAATTCTCGCGTGTGCTACATTCGTTACGTGCAAATGCTAACGTTTTCAAAGGTGCCAAGATGTTTGCATAGAACGTTTAACACTCTTTCGTTATTTCAAGCGACGCTGGGACTCACCTTGTTCAAGCAGTTCTCACTATTGGACTGTGTCGATGACTTCGGTAATCCGCCAACGAAACTACTTAAGACGAGCAGCAGAATCCAGTATTTGCGATACACTTTGCACGAGGCGTCCTAAGCGGATGTAATTCGGGAAGCCGATGTTGTTCAGAGCTTTTGGCTCACGCTCGGCAGTTACGTTTCTATATGATAGAGAGACGTATCCTAGCAGCAGGCATGCACGTATATTTGCCTCGGTGTGAGACTCCTCTTATAGTTGTCATGGTTACTAGCGTTTATAAATAAGCGCTTTGCAAACGTTAGATGCCCGGACGCTCGGCGGCGCAATGACACGTGCGATCCCAGTGAGCAAATGCACAAATTCTTTGAATTCCCACACCGATTTTTGTACCTTAGTAACGACGGAAATATTACTCGCAATGTGTATTGATAATATTTTTGGTTAAATTGGAATGTTTACTCCGAAGTAACCTATCGTACTTTTTTTTTTATAAAATTTAGTTTTTCTTTAACCCCAAAAATACATAATTTAATTAATAAGTAAAAAATTAACAATAAAAAACTTATTTGACATTTTACTTAACGTATTTTAACTGCCTGGCTACATAACCTATCGTACTCTTGGTATGTCTTTTATTTTTGTTTTCTTGTATCAATAACTCAGAAGGATCGACGAGTCAAGAAATGATATGATTTCATAAACGTCAGTAAAATCGAAAGGATGCTTCGCATTATTAATGATCGTCAACAAGAAATTTTTCAAAAATTATCATAACAACTCAATGGACACATCACGTAAGACACTAGAAGTAAAAAATACTCAAGAGACCCCAAGTCAAAACTAAACACTCAACAAAACACCTATACAAGTACCTTGTCAATTTATTCATTTTTCAAATCCAATTTCATTTCGCGCTCTAAAGTAGTACGAACCATGAATAAGCAGACAGTAATAGCTAACGCTCTTTTACCGTCCGATTCGTTACTGGGTCAGACTACTGGTCGAGCGTGAGAAATACGTCATTCAAATGTATTACATCATATTCGTTTTTGGGGACTGTTTCACGTTACAGTTGCATAACCGCGCAATCGACTTCCTTCTAGCCAATCAGAATAGCCAACGTAGGACTTGTTTCCACGATAAATGTTTGCTAGGAAGTTACAATCTGAGAGGAATGAGCCCTTCGAAGACCAAAGCCGGCTTTATCGCTTTAATCAATTCGGAGTCTAACGATAAAACCCCCCTCTGTCCACCCTCATATAAACTGAAAGAATAAAACCGGAAATGGTCATTCATCATCACAGAACGAGCAGTAACGAATTGAGGTCATGTTCAGAATATTCGTTCGAATATTACAATTTTTGATATCGAAATGACCGTTGAAGAATTAACTTCTGGAAATGCGTGATCCGAGCACGGCTGATATGGTAGGTGGCAGCCACACGGAATCGTGGGTCGTCGCGGTGGTGGTAAAGTAGCTGGAAGTGGAAGTGGTATCGGTGGAAGCTCAGTTCTAGACTCAGCTTCTTCCTGTGCGGAAATCCGTAAACAAAGGGAATCGTTTTCTCCCGTTTACGTTACTACTGACGTTTTCATTGACTAACAACAGTGTATTTTGTGCTACAGGTGGAACTTGATTTTTGAGACTTTTGTGTACCACGTATAATTTACATTAGGCTGTGGCAAGGATCTTCGAGAGTTCTCGTGCGTGATAACGAGGTGAAGAAAAGAATTATTTCATAATGATGCGCTAGCCTTAATATATCCCGTTGGCTCGTAACAGTGTAACAGTTTGTTATGTGCACGGTTGCAACGATGCGTGGTGCGAAATAATTGCATAACAGTACACCCGCCCGTTGCATATAAAATAATAATAATGGAAATTCAAAGAGGAAAAGAAAAATTTCGAAAAAAGAATTTTAGAACGATCACTTCCTGTCAAGAAATTTTAATCGCATTTCTGCGTATTTATCGTCGACCTCGAATGGTTAATGCTCACCAGTAAACATTGACTGTATATATGTATATACGTCCAGCATCGCTTCAGACGCTAACCCAATAGATAAATCATACTGTTATTGAATCTTAACAATTGTCAATATACCAGTTCATCAAAGATCTCGGTACGCGAACGTACGCGATATACTAGATCACGAAAGACTTTCTTTCCATCATTAATAGAAATTTTAGATTCCAGAAAAAATAAAGACGAGATCAAATTTCGAGCGGGTATCTCGCCGTGCGAGAGCAAGGGAGAGTATAGTTTCGATAAGGCACAAAAGGGGTGCCGTGAACCCGGCCGTAAAATCGATACAACACATGCGCCCTGCATCCAAGATTCTTCCTAGATTGCGTCTCTATTGCGTTTTGGCCTTATTACCACCTCAGCGTCCCACATTACTTCTAATCGTTCCGAAACTGCAAAACGTGTACCGGTTCGTGACTTCGCAGTGATCAGATACATTTATTCTATTGAGAAACCATAGATCGACTTGAAACTGTTTTCCGAGAGGGTAAACGGGAACGAGGAAGTAGAAGACACAGTGAAGGGAAAAAAAAAGATTCCGTCATCGCTGATATTAACGCCGAAACTTAGCGGCCTCCTACGTGGGGACGCTGCGTGACATTCGTGCATTGCAAACTCCCCAGTGTTTAGCTGAACTAACTACGTTAATACACAATTGCCGTAACCTCTATTTATAGGTATGAAATAACGTGTAGCCTCTGGCCTTAGCGCGGTACTGTCACTTTGACATATGATCGTTTCCTAGCTTGAATATATATATATATATATATATATATATATAGTGAGAGAGAGAGAGAGAGAGAGAGAGAGAGAGAAGCATATCAGTGTTGCGCGTCGTTAAGTCTATTTAGACACGCGGACAACGTGCGAGACACTACCTGTTACCCCGTTTCCATGCAAGATTAGGAAGTTATCAATTGATAATGGCGATTAAATATATCGACTTGTCATTGAAGATTACATAATTTTCTTATGCGTGTGCTGGATTCCATAATTAATTGAAAAATGATTGTTCGTACCAACGTGGTACTTAAGCGGTTGTAAAATTTGAACGAGAGTCGAATGTCTTGGCAATTATTAACAATTACAGAATAAATTATGGTATTGTCTGTGAAAAAAAAAAAAATAAATATTTATCAGGGCTAAGAATTCTTCACTTGCAAGCAGGGATAAAGAAATCATGGCGGAGAAAGCCGAGGTTACGGAAAACGGTGGAGACGCGGCTCCTTCGTCGCCACCGTCCAACGAAGTGGCTGGTTTGAAGATAGAGGATGGTGGATCTGCACCAGGAAGTCCAGCCTCCGGTTCAGGCTCGTTCAATGCTAGCTTCAAGGCTTTCTCGAAGTTTGGCGATCCCAAGAGCGATGGGAAACAGATAACTCTCAGTCAGAGTGACAAGTGGATGAAACAGGCCAAGGTCATCGATGGTAAGAAAATTACCACAACCGACACGGGGATCTACTTCAAGAAACATAAGTATATAAACACTGTACTACCCTAGAGAATGGAAAATTAATATTTTCCTATAATTATGGCAGTTATGACGAATAAATATTCGATTGATACAGGTCGATGAAACTGGGTATCGAACAGTACAAAGCTTTCCTCGAGGACCTCGCCAAAAGTAAACGAGTCGACCTGGAAGAAATCAAGAACAAGATGGCCAATTGCGGGGCGCCTGGTCACACCAGTGGCACCTCTGCAGTAAGTAAAAGCAAATTCATATAAATTAAATGTGATACATGCATTTTAACTTATATAAACACAGCTATGTACCCCGTGTATAAATAGTGTGTACACCGGCTGAACTTTATGATAAATATTACTTAAATGTCTGATATCGATATAAAATTTTACCATGCAATGTATTAGATTGCGTCGTTTCGAGGTTCATCTGTGAAAAGGCAACATAGATCGAATTTTTCTTCAAAACCTTTACGTTACATTTTGACACACTGTAGGTAGTTTATCATCGACTAACTTCGATCGAGCCAGCATGTGGACCATCCCTGTGTTTTAGATATAAGCTTTCAGTACTACAAAAATGACGTCATTACGGTCTACTGTGAAGTGGCGTTATTTTCGCAGTACTGAAAGCTTATTTCGGAACACAGGGTATATTGGATATAAGTTGAAGATCGAGGTATTGACTCTGACATGAAGGTGGGAGTGAGACAACACCTTCCACGTGGCGTAACTCCACTGCACGATCTTAGAATTTCATGTCGTAATTAGGTTTATAGGTAATTTTGAATTCCAGGCAGATAAACTTTATAATTCTCTCATTATTCACTAGCGTACTCATTGGAACATTTGTTTTGTAACAGACGAAAGGCTGCTACTTTAATATTAAAAAAAATAAAAACACGACAATATATCCCAAGTTCACTATTTTCACAGTAATTGTCATCATAATATATTAATATTATGTATGAATATTAGCACATAACTTAATGAGGATTCTATACACGTGTTTCGTTTCAGTGGCGTAGAGCTAAAATATGAAAATTGATTCCAGGCTGGTAAGGCTGCGTCGACGGTCGACAGGCTGACGGACGTGAGTAAATACACGGGATCTCACAAGCAGCGTTTCGATGAGAGCGGCAAGGGCAAGGGCATTGCCGGCCGGAAAGACTTGCCTGATCAGTCAGGATACGTGCAGGGCTATCAGAACAAAGACACGTACAAGGCTCATTAACGCCGATAACTCGACGTATTCGTTAACATTACACTGTGCTTGCGCCGTCCATGCAGCATGCACAGATAAGCTATGTTTTTCCGCCCGTACACCACATTCTTTTCTTTTTCATGGCTCGTATTCTTAGTTGGTTATTCGTCTTGAGCGTCACCTTAAGTCAACTGTACTTCGTCTCAAGCACTGACTACGAATACAGGCCTATGTATTATTGTTATCCTTATAGCTATAGTTCGACCGATCAATTGCGTATGAAATTAAATCTGCGCTCCTTGACATTTTTCTTGGCTGTACTCCTAGCGGTAGAATTTCGAACGAAAGACAGTGGTCGACGGACGAATG
>JARPRH010000742.1:247512-257829 GCA_031763665.1 Calameuta haemorrhoidalis
GCGCTCCTTGACATTTTTCTTGGCTGTACTCCTAGCGGTAGAATTTCGAACGAAAGACAGTGGTCGACGGACGAATGGGCAGACACATTAAATGGCGCGCAAATACAAATAGATGGAAAGGAGTTCTTGACGAGAAACTCGTTATTTGATTTTGTGCGATTGATAATGACTCGTTTTATTATTTTTTTTATGAAATCACAAACAAAAGCATACCCTGGCCTCTGCCAATGTCTTTCCAGGCAGCTAGCCTTACGTATATTATATAGTATACACAAATATACATAATGTATTTACATACTCTTCTTTCGCTATTATATATATAGGAATAATCTACCTGAAACTCGTATTTCAATAAAGTGTACTTAAAAAAGTGTTCACGTTCGCAATTGGAAATAAGAAATCTAAATTCAGTAGTTGATAACAACTTTTACTCAACGTGCAATTTTATTTAACTGTTAATTATAACAATTAAGTGAACGGTATTTATTCTCTCTGATAATGCTATAACATTTTCTTTTTTTTTTAATACTTGCCAATGCAACTTAGGCAAAGTAATCACAGCGTTAATCTTTTTAAGCTCAAATATGATGACACTTAGGCAGATAATGTTGTATGATTATCTCATAGCAGAACTATGAAATATCGCATGATAACTACATTATTATTGGTTTACGATATCATAAGCCAAAGATCGATCGTCCCGGCACGAGCAGTAAAAAATTTCGCAAAATGAGTATCCCCATATATATTCCTCGAACAATCTAAAGCGTCAGGAAGGATCGATTTATCCAAAAATAATGTTGACGCACAGCTCACGCGATTCGATCTAAGAAAACGAATCTTCATGTCGATGCGAGCGAATGAGTCATTAAATCGTGATAAGGTCAGACAGTCACGTGATGAAGATTTTACTTAAGCAACTATTGGGGATTATTTTAGGAACACACGAGAAATCAGGATGGGCTCGTATGATAATGAACTATAAGGTAAATTAAGTAGGCAAACTTCGATTCTCAATAAAACGTTCGTTTATTTGACACCATTGTTCTTCGATACGGGTCAATAACATTCGTGATTTTCGATTACATTTCGATTATCGATATATAGTAGGTACTATCATCGATTAGGCTGTGAGCATGCACATTCAATTGTTTCCTATTTTGAATATACTCGAGCATTAATAATTAGTATCATAATGCTTGGTATATCTATATTGATGCTTACGGCGTGGCAAGATGCGTGCATTCATTATAACTCTGTCTCTCTGATCTGGACTCATATGTCATAGTTGATTGGCGAGACTCCGTATGGCAATCGGTGTTCGATGTGCGAGGAACACGATGCCGGACTTTGAGGATGCGCGGCGGACTCGCAGGACATCCGATAAACAACGAGAATACTGTGATTAAATATTAAATAATTTCAATGTTACAACGACGCGATAAAGCCAATCTATTATAATAGTATACAAATATATATATTAAAGTGTAACGTCACGGTTCGAAACCGGATGTCGAATTCAAGTAAAGCTTAGTACGAAAACTCGCTCACGGAGTAAATTACATCAGACACAATGCTCGCGAATGAAATGCTGTGATAATGGGAATTTTTCATTAAAGCTATGACGCTAACGCGTATGCGGAGCAGAATGGATGAGTCACACATGATCTTTCAATAAACAGCTGCTCCGTATCATACGCGGTATCGTGTTATCCTCCTGGGTAACGATATATAACTCGCCTCAAGTCTCGAGGACCTTTTTTCTTTTCTTATTATATGGAAGTTCAAAGTTCGGTGAGGGTGTCCACTGATGCCCTAAGTCGAGATCTGGAAATGCTTTCTCCTGGTGCTACCGAACCTCCAGAACCTATACCTTCTAACCGAGATACAATTTCTTCTCTAAGGGCTGCAAGGACTCTACGATCCTGACGATTGTGAGGTGGTGCAATTTGCAGAGCTTCCTGGACGTCACCAAGTGCCTGCTCCAAGAATCCAACGTCGACCCGGGCCTTTGCTCTGGCGTAAAAAGCCTCATAGGATACTGGTCTTGTCTTGAGAGCTTCGTCCGCTAGCTCAATAGCTTCTTCGCATTCCTGATTGATTATCGATAGCATTATATTTAAGGTGTGATACGCAAGGATACAGGATTAAAAATATTTATGCTAGGATAATACTTACGTTCATCTTACGTTTACATCGACTCAAGTTAAGTAGGAAGTTTAATCTGAGTTGTGCGAACGTGGGAAGATGCAAGACCAGATTATTCTGCTCCTGATTCGGATTATCCTGACTTTGTTCCGGAGGTCCTGGAAATTTTCGTAGCGCGTAAGCGTAACGGTGTGAAGCCTCCTTTAGTCTGCCTTTGCGGTAGAGAACATTGCCATCTTCCAGAAGCTTGTTTAACAATATCAAGAGCACGTCGGGCTTTCCGGCTGCCATTGCCCAGGTAGCAGGACCCAACTTTGCACCTCGACGGAGGAAGCACTGGACGACAGGAACATTGCGGCAACCTATTGCCCTGTCAAGAGGTCGCATTCCGTGCAAGTCAACGTGCTCTACGGCTGCACCTTTCTCCAGGAGTAACTGGACCAGCTTAGGATTGCCCTGGAAGGCGGCTAAATCGAGAGGAGTTCGTCCAGTATTGTCACAGGTATTGACATCAGCTCCATGATCGAGTAAGCTCTGAACGGCTGTCAGTCTGCCTCTAACGCAAGCCCAGCCTAGAGCAGTTAACCCTTCTTTATCGGGAGCCTCGATAACAGATCCTTTGTCCAAGAACAGTTCAATTAAATTCGTGTGTCCTTCCGCAGCTGCCAACATCAAAGCTGTTCTGCCGGCGGGATCGCGTTGCTCCAAGAGCGGTGCTGTTTCATCCAAAACTCGATCCGTACTACTGGACAATGATCCTGAGCAACGTAATAAAAATATTTAATGTACAATCGCGCCAATCCTAGATCTTCTAGAAGCATAAAAAGACCAACCTTCGAGAAGCCTTTCAGCAGTACCCCAGTGACCTTCTCTAGCTGCCAACATAAGAGGCGACAATCCCTTCGCATTTGTCGCTATTGCACTTGCTCCTCGAGCCATTAAGGCAGAAACTGTAGCTGTGGAACCATTAGCAGCTGCTATAGTCAAAGCAGTTTCTCCAGTCAGAGTATCCGGTCTGTCTACCGTCACTTCAGCCATATCCAGAAGGTACTCTACAATGGACTCGTGGCCTTGCGCTGCTGCTGCTACCACGGCTTGTTGGGCCGCTTCTTCTCTGCCCACGTCCGAAGAAGCACTTTCAGAGACACTACTTGCAGTAGGTACTAGCCAATCGCAGGCCAATAAATATCCAACGACAGAAAGTCGTCCGTGTCTGGCTGCGTGGACCAAAGGACATTGACCGGCCATATCCGCGTGACCAAGAGATGCCCCGGCAGCTGCCAACCTACAATTTTAGACCATACTGCGTTTCAAAAGTTTTTAACAAGTTTATTTTTAGGTTAGGTAACTATATTGACCTTCTGACGACATCGCAGTGTCCTCGAGATGCCGATAGCGACAATGCAGTACATCCTTGACTATTGGTCAGTTCTACGTCAGCGCCAAATTCCAATAGAAGAGACACCATCTCTACCGAACCCTCGTGAGCGTACATACAAAGGACGGGCGCTTGGCCCAAGTACTCCGTGATGAAGTCCGGTGATGCTCCTGCCAGCAGTAGCAGCCTCGAGACCTTGACATTGGGACTGTAGATGTTCCTCAAGGTACAGAGAGCCGAGGAGACGCATTCCGTTGAAGATGCCAACCACACGGCTTGCAGATCCCGAGAGGGCCAGCATGGCGCGACTCCTCTGTACACGTGCGCCTTCAGTACGTGATGACCAAGTTCCAGGATCTTATCACCGTCCAACGGTGCTTGAAGTCGAGACAATCGAAAAGCAATGGCCGCATGACCAAGTCTCAGGTCGCACAGAAACTTTGTCGACTCGCCCTCGTCCCGCCTCATCAACCATTCCCTGAACGATGGATGGAAAAACATGTAGGTATTGTCCAGCCGCTTCACCAGAAATCCAGAGAGCATCTAAACAATAAATCTTTACGTTCACTATCGAACGCACAATCTCGAAGACTTAACTGAAAATACTATGTACCCACATCTCACACATCCTGCGTATGTACTGGCAGCAAGAAATTAATGGGGCAACAGTTAGAGGAAGGAATATAGATATTTATTAGCAATGGCAGCTCCTTGCATATTCTCACCTTAAATCTCTGTAGAAAATCATCCCACGAGACGAAGTGATCGGCGTTCAAGGAATTGACGGAATAAAAGATCTCGGGTAAGGTCAACGGGTAAAGTGCCGCAAGACACACGCCCAAGAGAGGCTGTACCTTGTCGAAGGATGTAGCGGTGGGAAACCTCAGATTAAAGTGCAACTGAAAGATTTGCGCGAGAGAGACTGGTAAAACCTGAAAGAGATAAAAGAAAGAAAATTCAATCGATAAGCACTGTATATATCTCTGGCATCATTGTCTTCTTCAATATGATAAACGTTGATGTCCCACCTTGTAGCTTGCAGATTTAGCGACTAGATGTCCACTCTCGATAAGATCAAGCGTGAGTTTCGCAAAGAGAAAGCTGCCTCTGGCGAGAGCGAGGAGATGCGAAGCGAATCGAGTTTGATTCGCAGCGCACGAAGATTCTGCCTTGCCGTTCACGGAGGCGGTCACGTTCGTTTGGATGGCAGCGCTCTGCGCGAGCCTGTACCCGATATAATCCGCAAGATCCTTGCTAATATGATTACCAATATGACCGTTTGAACTCTTGTCCAGCGAGAGCCTCGTGTAGGGGAATTGTTTGGCGCACTCCTGCAGTTGCGTTCTTACGGTGCAGACGACTTTTAGCCAATTTGGGAAATTGGATGCGTGTCTTGTCAAGAAGGAAGCTATCGTGTCACCCCTGTCCGGCCTGTGATACTCGGCCTCGCATATAGCATCGATTAGAATTACCTAGATATCGGAGATAAAGTGTGTGATTAATTACAGCCTGAACTGGGTACGAGGATTACAGTGTCACTTCGCTGTTATAATCTTACCACATTAGTATCGGGCAATCTGCCAGCCTTCTTTAGGGTCGATAAAGGCTCTATGATTCCTCTTGAAAGAGCCAGGTCCGGATCGACGGTGCATTCTCTTTGCGAGAGTGAGCCTTGTAGGTGTGGTTCTGATAGTAAATACTCTCTGTAGGATGTTAACTGCGGCGCCTGACATAATTGAGCTGCCAGTGAGTGTATGAGGTCCGGAACCAGACAGGTACTATTATTATCCGCTTGGCAGAAATGATAGGCCACGACATGGGACGCTAACTCGCGAACCTAGAGTCAAAGGGATTTTGAGTTTATTCGGTGGGAAAAAAGAATTTTATATGATTCATTGGTACTCGTCTTGACCTTGTCATTTGTGGTTCGAATACTGGCTTGCATACTAGCAGTGCTTTTCTCCTTTTCCTCGGTGACTTCTTCGGCTTCCGTCTGACTTGGCTGTTCTCGTCTTCTTCCGAAGCAGCTGTGCTCGACCAGCTGTAATATCAGAGCAGTTTTTCCAGTACCCGGCGATCCAGATATGAGCACCCCAGGACCCGATCCATTTATCACTGTCTCCAACTCTTGTAGAAGCCACTGTCTACCCGTGAAAAGTGGATCTGTTTCCAGCAGCGGTACTTCGAAGAACAGTGGCTTCAGCGTCAATTGAGCCGTATGATGTTGCGCAAATCGAACTGCAACATTATTTTAAAAAGTGAGATCTCCCGTCACATTAGAACTGCCGATCAATTACTGAAATGACGTACCTTTCGGATCTATGGGCCTTTTAATATTTCCGGTCCTGGCAGACCTCCTGGCACAGGACCTCCTATTTTTCAACTGACCCAATTCCTCAACCTGACCCGGCTGCGTCGTCGTGACGGAATGTCTTCGGGGCGTGAGAGGACTGGAGCTGCCATTCGATAATCCAGACACGGATACCGACATAGACATGGACATGGAAGTCGAGGCGGAAATAGAGGTAGAGATGGAAGCAAGACTTCCGGCACTGTCACAGTCCCGGGTCTTACCCTTGCCTTTAGCCTTGACTTTGGGTTTTATAGGTCCCCTAAGGGCAGCCGCTGCTTCAGCCTCGCTCGATGTCCCTGTTAAGGTCGACACTGGACTTGTATTTGTCGATGCCAGCGTCTGCGTCTCAAAGCTTGTCAAACTGCTGAAAGACGCTGCTGAACTATCATGACCCTGACCCTCGTGCAGTCTCATCACAGGCCTTGGACAGGGACCCGTAGCGAGTCCTGGAACTCTTGCGAATCCTGGAGCATCGGCAGAGCCGTTTGCACGAGAATGACCCGCGCCCAAAAGCAGACCCAGGCGCATATAGAGATCTGACTGCGAAGACTTCCTGGTTTTGGAGGAGAGAGGCTTAACGTTCCCACCTTCGTCATCTGTGAAAAGATGAAAACTGTTCATGGAAAAGTTTCATCACTTATTTTAAAATAATCATCTATCGAGCGCACAGCAAATCATTCTTCACGATGCAAGATCACACGTCATTGGCGTAGTTAACAGTTTGGGTCGATCATGCTTTGTCCAAAATGCTTTTTTTTTCCTAAGTAAGATGTACATTACGACCTGAAATTATGTCCCCATTTTTTTGTCTTTTTTTTTCGTAAATATCATCAGCCAGCACGGTACGCAAGTACCCAAGTTTGCATACTCAAAATCACTCGTTAATTCAATATCCACACTCGTAACTAGATATCCTCCTGCCTGTAACTTTGTCCGATGATCCAATCAGCTGATTTAGGCCGTCGCTCGTTGAACCTTGACTGCTGCTCCATAAGGACTTGATTTTCCCGAGGACAACACCCGGCCATCGAGATTTTCCCTCCCAAGACGATGTCATCCATGCTGCGTACGCGTCATTTTTATTCTCAAGTCTCGCAATAAGATATCGCATCTCTATTGTCTCCAATTTATTCAAAAGACACTGTCGCGTCGATCGAAACTATCCATAAGAAAGTAACGTGACAAAGTTCTTACCTGACAAAGCGGAGGGATTCTCATTTCCAGTGTGCTCTGGAGCCGTAGCACTGCGCCTAGCAGCCCTCTGCGGAGCAAAAGGACTCCGTAGGACCTTCGGATTCAGGAAGAACCTCCGCCGTTGGTTAGGAGGCGTCGGGCAACCTGGACCAATGAATAGATAAAACCAGCATGATAAATCGTACGTTGCGATAAAGATATCGCACATGGAAAGGGGTTAAAAGTTATCATGAACCTACTCTGCGCCATGACGACCTTGTGACGAGCCTGGGACGTAGACTCCGGTAAGACTGGTGGTTTTCCTTTGAGACCTTTCGCCGGAGCCACGGATGACACCATGTCCACTGACGATTCTCTTTGCTAAAACATTCACGTAGAAAGTCGAATGAAGTAATCGCATAATAGAATAAGGTACGGTCGTCACACGCGAAGCCCATTGGCCTGGTTATAGATCCAATTCAAGACGACCATCTTGAATCAAGATCCGGCGTAGGTGTAAAACGACTCATGGAACCATCGGATTTCATAGCTCAGTGGGCGTATTGGTACCACGATGCGTCATTGGTTCATGATCTCCACCTTGGTTCGAATAATTCCAAATACGCAACTTACGTGCATGACTCTCAGTGGTAAGTTGGTCCTGGCAGCAACCTTAGCGCGTGGTCTGGGACTGCCACATAGTGAATTCACCGTGGAGGAATCATCGACCCAGTCGTCTCCATAGCCTAGGCTGGAAATAGGAGTCGAGGCCAGAGCATAACTGGAGCCCGAATTAAAAGTTGTCTCGTGAAGCTCATCCTCGGGTCTGACGTCCTGGAGGCAGAGTGGACAAGCCTCGCTGCGAAAGAGACAGGAGTAGCAGCGCTCGTGACCGCAGGAGTCGATCAGCCGACGCTTCTTGCCCTTGTCGAAAGGCATCTCGCAGGATGGACATATCGAGCCACCCATCCCCGATGACTCGACCAGGGCGCGTATCTGCGCCAAGTCTGAAAGGATGAGAGGCGTCAAGCACTTATATCGCACTATATATATATATATATATATTATTGGGACGCACATCTGGCCAGCACATTGGCGTGGATCGACCAGCCAATAGATAATACTCATACGAACGACTCCTCAAGGCGCCTCGCATTCGAACGATTGACCCGAGAAAGTGAGGTCAAGAGACGCGTCTGATGCGATACCTGTAGCTAATATTAGTGCTACGTGATTGTACTTCCTATAGGGTGATATCCTACCCCTCTGGCTGTACCTCGACCTTCAGGCTCAACATTTCGAAATGTTCCATTTCTTGAAGTCACATTCATACGTACTCGAACTCCTGGCAGTATCCTAGCTATGATTCAGGTCGCACGACCTTATCCTGGTAAATACAAGTCGGACAGGTGCAGCTCTGCCTAGCCGGCCATAGCTGGGTCAACGCACTCGACGCGACCTGACTCTTATGGCCAGTTGTAGTTTACACAGGATTACGGCTCTTCCGACCCGAGGGCTCTCGCGTCTCATTGTTCCTTAGAAACTATATCTCATTTGTTTAGTCCTGTCATCGTCATAGCCACGATCTAACCAATATTCCATTGTACGACGTGGACACGCTCATCCGGTACACAGAGGACCTGATCTATAATGTTTGCCACTGTTGTGAATAAGTGTTAAATCAGCCTGTCGCAATCCTTAATTAGCGACTAGAATGGAATACCGTTCTCCAGGTAAATTAGAGTGGGTAAGATCGCACGAAGAAGCGAATGGAAGGAACCATCAGCGCGGACAACGGTCGCTGCTCCACCTGTCGTTTCCGTTCTCGACTCTCTTGTGCTCCGCTTTCGTGAAGCTTCCCGGGGCGGATCGAGGCTCGGCCAGCGGTTGACCCGAATCAAAACCGCGAGCGCGGCCAAGGTAATTTTTCGGCTCTCCTTTTATTCTCATTTCAGTGGACAGGCATAAGAGCGGCGACGCGACGCAGGCAGGGGTTCCATCCCGACTCGTTATAACTTCTCCATCCGAGCGAAAGAAGAACAGCGCAGCCGGAGAAGGAGGTGGACAAGATCGTCGACCACAGGACCCGGAGAGCTGGAGGAGTTCGTTTCGGTACGCGAGTCACGCGTAATAATCGTTATTCGGGGCCTGAGTGAGAGAAAGTACCCTGCCGTACGGCTCGCCTACAGCTCTCGTGTATTTAAATCGGTATCTCGAGAGGCCGCGATACGTTCAGGCGTTCCCGTGTGCACTTAATGCGTCCAGAGAAAAGAAGGAGGAAGAAATAAAAGGAAAAGGCAATGCTCGTGAAAGAACTTCGTGGAAGCCAGGTAACGATCGGAGCCCGTTTCTTCTCTTCTTTTTTCTCGAAAGAGTTCACACGGTGTTTACCTGCCGGTTTCCCGGCGATAAGGAAACGGCGATAAGATTTGGATAAGCCTGTCACGCTTTTCGGGCCAACGCGATGTACTGTTCCACGAGAATCGTCCTTACCACCCAACTATACTCTAGTTCTATTTGTCTACATGAAATTAACCGACCTCTGCTCCGGGTAGCCCGAGCTCATGAAAAATGATCTGGTCCAGAGATCAATAGATTGTGCCATTGCCGTTGGTACGGTTCGCTGGTACTGACGCGCGTAGCAGTAGGTAGATATGCGTCTGGAAAGTAGCCAGATATTGATTTGGTAATATCCACGATGACTCGCGGCTCAATTACAGCTTGCACCGTTGCGAAAGACACGCACCTGTGTGGCCCTGAAGAGCGTGGACGCTGTGCCGTAGCTCGGTCGAGAGTAACAGAGATAGACGTACGTAGTTTATCCACACTAATTCGTCTAGCCTGACTATACCGAACTCGTTTCTTTCGGCTGTGAAAAGCCTGGGAACGTGAGCGCGCGGAACATGAATATTCACGCTTCCTTTCCAGGGAGTCGGAGAGCCCTGGGAATTCATGGGTTTTCGACTGTACTATTAACCTAGACCGTGCCCCTCCTTCCCCTTGCCCCCCTGCCCCCCTGCCCCCCACTCACTGCCTCGACCACTTTAGTGCTCACGGCCCGACTGACCTGACTGGCAGCGCCTGACGGGTAAACCGGCTGGTACGTACGGGTGGCTCGCGTATTATTTTGGAGTATACGAGGGTCCGTTCACTGCATCGGTTCAGCAGGTCTGAGTGCGGTACGAGCCATTCTGAGAAAAGAGTCCGTTAATAGCCCAATCCTCGAAGAAAAAGGTATCGTCAAAAGGCATCGACACGTACCGTC
>JARPRH010000744.1:3509-15935 GCA_031763665.1 Calameuta haemorrhoidalis
CCTGACAAACCGACGCCTCTCATCCTGGACGAGTCCGGTAGGACGGTCGACATTACAGGCAAGGAAGTTCAGTTGACCCAGGTTGTTCCTACATTGAAAGCAAACATCAGGGCGAAAAAGCGTGAAGAATTCAAAGCGCAATTACAAGAATCGAAAGGTCCCGAAGAGATTCAAGATACGCATTTCTTTGACACAAGAATCGGTGTAAAGTCTGCAACGCGTGTGAAGCGCGGCCTAAAATTCCACGAGCCAGGAAAGTTCCAACAACTAGCAGAGCGAATTCGCATGAAAGCACAACTCGAGAAACTCCAAAACGAGATAAGTCAGATAGCTAGAAAAACCGGAATTAGCTCTGCCACGAAGTTAGCCTTAATTGCTCCAAAAACAGAAGCCTTGAACGAAGACGTTCCCAACGTAGAGTGGTGGGATTCTGTCATCCTCACGGGTGGTTACGCCAACGAAGGTGAACCAATGCCCGTTAAAAATTCGACAATTACAAATCTGGTTGAGCATCCCACTCAAATGAGACCGCCTAGTATGTATATTTTAATTACACATTATTTACCGGAAATGACTTATACTAAAACCTAATGCTTGTAATACCCTAGCCGACCCTCTAAAGCAAATCTACATGCCAGTCTTCCTAACGAAGAAAGAACGAAAAAAGCTTAGGCGCCAGAATCGACGAGAAGCTTGGAAGGAGGAGCAGGAAAAAATTCGATTAGGACTGGAACCGCCCCCGGAACCCAAATTACGAATTTCAAATCTAATGCGAGTACTGGGCACGGAAGCGGTTCAAGATCCCACAAAAATAGAAGCTCACGTTCGTCAGCAAATGGCCAAAAGATTGAAAGCTCACGAGGACGCAAACGCAGCGCGAAGACTTACTGCGGATCAGCGGCGTGAGAAGAAAGCTCGCAAGCTCAAAGAAGACACAACTTTGGGTGTACACGTGGCCGTTTACAGGTAAGGATTTCCATATCTCCTAATATCGATTTAACGCTCTACAAAAACTCACATATTCAACTATCATATTTATATCAATAGAATACGAGATCTGCTGAACAACGCATCAAAGAAATTCAAGGTAGAAGCTAACGCGAAGCAGCTTTACTTGACCGGATGCGTTATGCTATTTCGTGACTGCAACGTCGTCGTGGTCGAGGGTGGCGCCAAGCAGCTGAGCAAGTATAAGCGGCTGATGATGCACAGGATCAAGTGGGAGGAGGATATTGTGAAAGACAACGATGGTAACGACGTGCCTAACAAATGCGTCCTCGTATGGGAGGGCACAAGTAAACAACGGCACTTTGGCGAGATAAAGTTCAAGGTCTGCCCAATAGAAAAAATGGCTCGCGAGCATTTCAAAAAGCATCAAGTCGAGCAGTACTGGGATCTCGCTTACAGCGGGGCCGTCCTAGATAATACAGACGACATTCGCTCCTAGGAGCTAGGACCATGAATAATATTGAAGCGTGAGATCAATCGAACGCTTACATAAGAAATAGAAAATCCCCAAAAACACTAATAAATGATTTACTAGTAAATAAACGTACGTGAATCCACTTAATCCTGAATCACTTCCTTTAGGCACATCAGTAGTAAGATTTTTCATCGAACGAGCCAGCTTAACGGATTGAAGACAACGGAGGAACAGGATGTAATTTATCATTGGCTGCTAGTAACGCTAGCGAAAGTTTGACTTTTGTTCTTAGGATACGTCAGACTTAGAAGATACAGAAAGCAGTAGAAAATTTAACAATTCGTGACATTCCAGGCTAGATTCTACCCACGTTGATCATATAAAATGTCACGACATCGACATTCCTATTAACTTCGAGGACAAATCTCACGAGGCTAACTCTGCTCTCTAACATGAGAATGAGCTATCGTAAATCTCAATTTGGGCCGATCCTGCCATCTGAATTCGCACGGATTCACCGACGCTCAAACGAGTATCGCTATGGAATTAGCATAACGTTATGGCGTTCAAGCGCTTACCTGAGACATAACATTATGCAAAACAAATCAAAGTATACATACGGTGTCCGCATTAAAGCGTAACGACACCACGAAACTTTCAGAGGCGTCTCCGCGACTCTCCACTCTCTCCGACTGTACAATGAGCTTTGACTTCTGTGTCCTTTATACTTGCCATTGCGATATCAGGGATCCACCTCGATTCAATGGATCCTTGGCCCCGATGCTGCTGATCCAGATTTCTTCCCATCCTCCTTTTTACAAGTACTTGAGATTGACTGTCTGAGCGAATCGGTACTTCCTTTCGAAAGTATCATCCTTTCTATCGTCATTGATAAACCCTGCCCTACTCTGTTCCTACATCCTTCATAGCATATTCGATTTCTAATTGACACCCTATACGATAACGATCCTGGCCCCGACCCCACTCTCGTCCGAACAACCATCATTGCAGTGTAGTCTTACTTTCGTTCGAGCATCGGCTTCGCTTCTACAGCTCCGAGTTCTCAGCTCTCAGTTGATCTGCCCGCGTTGCCGCAGACTCACCGGCCGGTTTCCTCTTACTTGTATTCCCATCCCTTGTCATCGTACTTTTTATTTACATCAGTGACATACTCGGAAATAATTGATCAGGCCCTGAGACAAGACTTAATAAGAATATTTTTACGCAAGTGCTCATTTACGAATTATGTTTCCAAAATGAAAAGACACAGGCTAGACATGATTGCTTTCGGATTACGGTGAGTCCCTTCCTTTCTTTCACACGGTTTCTTCCGCTCCCACGCATTGCGCTAATCTCCCGACTAGCGAGGAGACACGCACGTCTATTTTTATTTCTGGCATTATATGGCCGTATAAAATATTTTATTTTACACGACTGCTTTTAATAGCAATTAAAATCTATTTATGTAATTGACTTTCAATTTTATTTTTATCGAACAACAGACTAGGATTTTTTTTTTCACATTGCCATCATGGAGCATTAAAATAATCACTTGCTGAGACATATATTTGAAAACTTATTGTTAAATTACTAAGGATGATTATGTAAGAAGATAATGAGAGTCAGGAAGGATCCTAAATGTCAACACGACTGTGTAGCCTCGGAAGGATTGAACCTCTCTCGGAACTGGAAGATGAAAAACCGAGTTCGTGAAGTCTGAGACAAGATGAACGATGTCTTATACTCTTTTATTACCCGTTAAATATCATTATATACTTTTTCTTCGTAAATGTCATAATTAAGTTTTTTATATTCGCAAGATGAATGAATATTTTTTTGTTCAGGTTTCTCAGCCTCCTGGTGATCTCACAGTGCACGTTGCTGCCGATGAGAATGCTGCAGGACCTCGGTAGACGCGCCAATCTGTCAATGGACAGATACGACAGGATGGAGGAGGCTATTCTCAACTCCAGGATACACCTTCCTCAAGGATCACCGTCCTGGTACTTGGGAGCATCTCACGAGATGTCGGAGGCTGCTCAAATACTGTCCAGACGAGCACTTCGCGGTGAGACGATGTCCGTGATGCTGGTGGAGGCTTTGAAAATGTCACCCAAGGACGCCCTTGCACTGTTACCCTCCGTCGGGACGACAATCTGCGCCGAGGACACTTTGAAATTCATCAGGATGATGAGAGAATGTAACAATGTCGATAATAGATACAGAACCTATAACGGAAGATGTAACAATGTCATTCATCCTACCTGGGGAGCCGCCCTCGAGGCGTACTCGAGATTTCTTCCTCCAGAGTACAAGGATGGCGTCTCCCTACCAAGGACGGATCTACCCAGTCCTCGGGACGTGTCTTCAAAAATTCATGCAGGTGGTCCAGACATAAAGCATCCTTACCTCATGGCCCTGGCTGCGCTCTTTGGACAATTCCTCGCACATGATCTTGCTCATACCCCGAAGATGGTACTTCCCGATGGGACCAGGTTAAAGTGCTGTGACGTGGAATTTGAAAATTTTCATCCTGAGTGCTTCCCCATACGAGCTGAAAATTCTATACGGTGTATGGAATATTCGCGATCAGCTCCCCATCCCGGAAACATCTTTCAGGTATGTCGGTATAAAAGATAAATGGGTAGTATCTGGTCCAGGGGAGTGGTCGGTGAATGAGACGATATCCTTGAAAGCAGAAAGTGTATCTATGCGCGATAAATATATCTATATATTTTTATCATTGGGAAATAGAAATTATTCGAGGACGAATTTCGCAATTCTCTAGTAAAAAAGTTAAGGACGTTTTACAGGGTTGTAAGCTGGGACCTCGACAGCAAATTAATCAAGCCACGTCCTACCTGGACCTGTCTCACGTCTATGGAACTTCTGAGGAAACCGCCAAGTCCCTGCGCTCTGGAAAGGACGGTTTGCTCAACACTCAGAGAACGAATCTTCCTATGCCGTCGAAAAATGCCGAAGGCTGCAGAAGCAATAGCGACGCCTTCCCCTGCTTCCTCAGCGGCGACTCCAGGATCAACGAGCATCCGGGTGTCGCTCTGATGCACATCGTGTTCATGAGGGAACATAACAGGATAGCCAAAAAATTGGCACAGCTAAATCCTCGATGGAACGACGAGAGAATTTATCAAGAAAGCAGAAAAATAGTTATTGCCGAGATGCAGCACATCACATACAACGAATTCCTTCCGGTTGTCCTCGGGGAGAGGATGCTGGATAAGTAAGAATTTTCCAAGGAATTTCTCCCGGTTATTATCTAATTATAGAATTTATTGAAATTTTTAATACACATTTTTTAAAGATACGATCTACGTCTCACGGCGCAAGGATACTTCCGGGGATATAAATCTCAGACAGACGCTACCATATCAAACGCCGCAGCATCCGCAGGATTATCGTTCGTCGCTGCTCTCACTCCAAAGACCCTGGACCTGGTCGATACCCGGTCTGCTATTAAATCTGGAGAAAGATCTCTTCTCTCTGCCTTCTATGCTCCCCAAGAGCTTTACGAGGCTGGCGCCATCGAGCGACTGATTGCCGGAGCGACTGGTCGGATCTCTAGTATTATTATTTTAACATATTCGTATAAAAAGATCATTATAGATTTGATTCATTCATACTTTCAGCTGGACATTCCAGGAAGCCTTTACCACCCGGACTCAATGAAATTCTCTTGGGAAGATACTTTCACGATGGTAAAACCAAAGAAGTTCCTGTAGACTATGCTGCACAGATCATCCAGCAAGGAAGAGATCACGGTCTGCCACCTTATGCCAAGTGGCGAAAATTCTGCGATCTTCCTGAGGTCAATAACTTCCAGGACCTAGTGGGGACCATGTCCAAAGAAACGATAAGCAGACTCAGTACCGTCTATAGGTATTATCACTGCCCATTATCTATTTGAATAAGTCTAATCAACTGGATATCCAATATAAAAGAAAATTCGATATTATCAGTGAAATCCAAGACGTCGACCTTGTCACTGGTGCACTGTCCGAGGCTCCTGCAGAAGGTTCCGTCGTAGGACCCACTTTCCTCTGTCTTCTAGGAAAGACATTCAGAAACCTTCGTCTAGGTAAATAAGCCTTGTTCAGAAATTCCATTATAATGATTCAGACCACCTTGAGCAATCCGTCGCAATTGTCTCGCGAAGGCGACAGGTACTGGTACGAGAATGGAAACGGCAAAGGTGCATTGACCCTGGACCAATTGGAGGAAATTCGAAAAATAACCATGGCCCGAATTTTGTGTAACAATGCTGACAACCTGAGGACCATACAATCCAGAGCGTTCATACTGACGGATCCTTTCTTGTACGTAGCCCCATGAAAGTTAAATATGTTCAAAGATCAAACTTTCGTCGCTTAATAAATATTTATTAATTTTCATAGAAACGACGTGAGGAACTGTTCGACGTATCAGAACGATGGTTTGGACCTGACAGCCTGGAAGGAGAAATCGAATGTGTTGTAACCAATTGATACTCCACTTTTTTCTTTCTAGCTCGCAAATTCAATGAGCCCTAAGTGGGGATGCCAATCAAAGGGTGAATAATATTCGCCAGATCGGTACTACCCAGTAATTCGCAATGCGTGTAATAATTACGCAATTATTCCGCAAAATCCTATTCTTAAATTTTCATTAACGGAACTGACCTCTATCGGTCAAATCTTTTATTTCCCACGCTCCTAGTGTCGACGTTAAGGCGAGCGCATTTATTGAGATAAAAAGAACTAGGATAATTTCAATATACTTTTTATATGAATTCCGTTTCCGCGTTTTTACCACATAAAGCAACGGCGACGGCTATTACTAATGACCAATAATATTTAACCTGAATACCCTGAGGAAATTCCTCCGGGCACAAGTACAACGATTCTAGAATAACCTGGCATTGTTATCTTCTTGCTGGAACGACGCTGGCGCAAAAACATTAATAATTCATAAAGGAACGTCATTCTGTACTTTTCTACAATAACGAGATATCTGACATTTGCGTATATTACGAATTTCGTCGAGTTCTCTGGAATGACAAAAAAAATTTAAGAGTTCACGTTTACTCGGTCCACCGTGTAGGTACGTATTCAATATTGACATGTAAACTGCCGAAATAAACGTTTATACGTAATATGTAACGATGTACTGTAATGCTCACATATTCCAATGCTTAACGAAAACGTAAGAGACCAAGGAAAAAATGTCCGCGGGGATTCGATTTTTTTTAGTTGTTCCTAAGGATTACGTTAAGTCGATTCAGAATTCCTTCGAGTCGATGATATCTCGCGAAAGATTGTAATTACCGGAAAGATGGCTCCTACAATCTCGTGGCGCTTGACATTTAAGCTAGTCGTAATAAACGCGAGCCCATTATAGTGTATTCAACGTGACCATCGAATAAAGATATATATATATATATATGCTGTGTATATACATATACATGTGCGCAACACGGCGTAGCTAATTGTGAGAGAAGAAATGCGGAACGTTCGTCGAAGATGTTAAAGTCTGATGCTGAACGAGATGAAAGACCTTGATCCCCTGACCTGGTTGGCCTCCTCGAACTCTTCGAGTAAAATTACTATGCGACTCTTGGTCAATCTCCACGTGTATGTCATACCTTCGGAGTAACAATAGCTCTACTATTCTATTCGACAGTCCAATTGTTCGATTAATTCCTGAAGTGCGTTACTCGTTGGCCAATTGGTCCATGGGGATTACTTGACGTCCTGGATCATGGCGGCAGATTCTGCAAGGAGAATTCTTAAGGACACAATGTCGTAAACTAAACTTATTGTAGAAATTACGTGGTGCAAATGGTTTCCAGGACCTGTCGACGGTATTGATGACTCTTGGCTGCGAATGAGAGATAAAGATGGAGATGACAAGGATGGGAAATGATGATTGGTAGGTGGGTCGGGAATATACGATCTCTGGCATTGTTCGTTCTTTACGCGACTCGTCTTACCAGTTTTCCATGGCGTTCGATCCGCTCTGGGAAATCGAGTTTCTTAAGAAACAGTTTTATGAGCGTTATGTATGTTTATTATGACGTTTAATCGATTTTGACGTTCCACGTGTCTTTTTGACAGCTGTCAAACGGTGGATTGCTTAATGGATCACACGTGGGTTTGTATTGGATAACGTTAATGTATTCTGTAGTAGAAGGATAAAATGTAAATCAGTGCAAAATCATGTTGCTGTATTTTGGAAGAAATTTTGAGGAAAAATTTTATGCAGAACCACGTGTCACTTGGTGGACTATTTTTTTTTTTATCTGTCAAAAAGCACGTGGAACTTGTGTCACGACTGTAGTTCGAATCTGTCATGTGTAATGTACTGTGATTATGATTTTCATGGGGCTTAGACTGTTCTGGTATCACGGATGTGATTAGGTGGCGGAGGAATGTTAAATTCAAAGAAGGAAAAGGATTGAGATTTTTTAGTTGATTGGAATGGAGTTCGAAACTTTCTAGCCTGAGTATAAAGTCGTAAAATCGACATTTGCTTGTTATCTAGGTATTTTATGATAGCTTGTTAATTTGTTTATAGGTTACAGGTTATAGAAAGCTGACTAATTCTCTTGTGTTACTGTATGGCTATTTGTGGACATTAAAGTGCTTTTTTTTCGAAATAGCAAAAATGTGAAATTTTTTAACGGAGACTTTTAGCATATACTTACCTATCGGTTGGCAGTGTTTGAATTTGAAATTCTTTTGGAACGTAAAACATAACCAGATGATTATTCATAACAAACTCATTTATTAAAGTACTAAAAAGATTTTAAAATGAATTAAAAGTCGAAAAGTACAGATAAACATGATGTAGTAAGAGTAGAGTAGCTTCGTATTGAAACGAGTATACGCGGTGGATCTTATTTATCTTTTTTTCATTCTTCCTTTCCGGTTCCATTCTTCTTCTGGGACTGTTGCTCTTTTTTCGACAATACGTCTGCTTCCTTCTTCTTTTTGGACTGACGAGGGAACGAGTGGGAGAAGGACACGAGGTGTCGAATGGAGACTAATGGAAATTCTTTAAATTTCTCACTGTCGACCGAGAATGGGAAGGATGCATGGGGGAGGGGGGGAGGGGGGGGGGATGAGTTGATTTGGATTCGAGGAAAGGAGTGGGGAGGGGGGGAGGCATTGGAATTCGCACGTGTCGCTGTTTGGTACGGGACTGATTATTGTGATATAAAGTCAGGAGTCTCCATGAAAGAATCGATCTATTTTATAGCATTTCATTTCAAGAAAAAGGAAAAAAGTGACTCTTATAATTATAACAAACACGTCTCAATTATGAAGGAGGTTTCACACATTCAACGCTCGCGCTTTTTTTTTTCTCTCGCGAAATTCGTAATTATTATTATTAATTCACCATATTTTTTTGTCATTTTCTTATCATCTTTTCGTCTCGTTTTGCGTCTCATTTTATATTTACTATTCGGTTATCCCCACGTTTCGAAAGAAATCGATCCTCTCTCTCTCTCTCTCGTCTTCATCTTCCTAATCTCCCCCCGCCTCACCTTACCTCCATTAACGTATTTCACTTTCGTTTTACACTTTTTTGCAGCTTGTTTCTAAGGATTTTTGCCTTTTAATACAAAACATAAAAATCATTCGTATTTCCTTATCAGCGAATAAAGTAACACTACGTTGGTTTTGGATTTTAGGAAATACTCTCCCCCGGCAAAACACACCGCGGCCATGACAGACAGACAGACAGACAGACAGACAGACAGACAGACTAACCAACGGAACGTGACGCCTCCATTCACGCTCTTCTCTCGTTGCGTCTGTTGCGTCACTTACAAATCATTCACACCTTATAAGGACTTTCCCTATTTACCCATTGTTACGAATCCTTTCCAAGGTTCCCTCGCATTAGACACACCGACAGACGCTCGCAAGACGTCGTCGTCGGTATCGAAAATTTTCTCACGTTCCCCCTCCCCTTCTTCTCTCTCCCCCTATCCCGACCCTCATCCTCCTCACGGTTATCGCACGTGGTTAACAGACAAAGACGCTTTAATATTTTTCGAATTCTTAATATAATTTTTCAAAAATCCAAGTCGCCATCTGCAAATCCATCTATGTGTCGTAAAGGCCTACGATTTCCATTGAACACTGTGGGGGAGGAGGTGCCAGACTTTCCTTTCATTCCGCTAAGGATTATTATACAAAATAATTAGAAAAATGTACAAAAATTCATAAAAATAGTAATAGTTACATAGTACAAATTACTTTTAGGTAATTATAATAGTGATTGAAAAACGAGCACGAAAGTACAACCCTACTACGAGACAGGTCGGAACGCAGTGCCACCGCCGGCGCCAGGCGTCGCCGTCACCGCGGACGCCCATAAGCTTCAGCATACATAATTATCCTATTAATAAAACACAAATACTATATGCCGATCTTCGTCAATGTTTTAGCATCGCTCGTAATTCTAAATGACGTGATAAACGTCCCTCGCCTCTCTCGTGGATCGAGCGAGATGAAACGACGTCCCGACGTCGGACGTCCAGTCGAGCGAATCGCCACGACGTCCCCACTTTTAAAATGCCTCAGAGAGAGTAGCCCGATACGATAATAAAAATTTCGTAATCCGCGCACTCGCCGTCGCAATTCCGTACTCGCGAATGCTCCGAAATTCACAGCCGTTGCTCGCGTCCCGAGGGGGACGCCGTCCTGGCCGTCGCGACGCCTCGACTCGTCGTGTTGGCCGGCAGCAGCAGCAGGCCGAATTCCGCACTTGGGTTCGCAGCGTGCCTTAATTTTATTAATGCCACAATTCAGCCACCGCACGATTCCAAAGCTTCTCGTTGGCTCAGAATACGAGAATAACGATAACGGGTAGACGGATGCCCTGCTGAGCCCCGCGTTGATTACGCGAAGACGAAGGGCCCTTCTTATCGGGAGGCTCCCTGGCTCGGCGGAGTCGCCGGAGAATCGATGTCAAAGCGCGACGAACTGCCGCCTACGTGGGAGCCACGTGGGCCCTTCGTCCTGGTACTCCTTCGGTTTATCTTTATTAGAGTAATGGCGGAGCTTATCTGCGAAAAAATCCGCTTTAACTTGGTAACTGGGCGCTAATTTCATTAACAATGGAACCCTATTGCATCACCACGTATTACATAACTATTTATACCATTTACACGGTACGTTAAATTTTAAATTAAATAAGGTGATCTTTCGCACGAACATTTTCACACTCTCTCTCTCTCTCGCTTACTTTCACTTGTACTTGACCCTGATACTCTCTCTATCTCTCTCGCCCTCTTATTTCCGGTTCTTGCTTGGTTCTCTCTCTCTCTCACTCTCTACTTCTTTTTCCTTTACTTCCTCTCTAGCGTTCACTCCTTCTCACCAGTACGCTCTCTCAATCTCTCTCTCTCTCGCATTCTCACTATATATTTATAACAATATTCTGGGACCAAAAAATAAATTCTATGTATTATTTATTAATTAAGCTAAGATTATTAATTAGACTACGTTATTACAAGATCGACTCTAGTTGGCCTGGTGCGGTGGCTTTGTAGGATACTTTGCACGTGTCGGGGCAAAGTCGCACGAGAGCTCGTCGACGTGGCGAAATAAAAGAATAAAAAAATAAATATATAAAATCGTAACAAAGAAACAAGAGAGAATCGTTAAGTTTTTTTTTGTTTGAAAATAAAATAAAATATATGTAAAAAATGACAAAAATACGAGGCTACACTCGCAGTTTCTCTATCGTCCCAAAAACAGCTGACGGAATTTTCATTCGCTTCCTCGACGAGCTTCTCGCGACCTTCCCGTTCCGTTTCTGATGTAACGTGGCTTACGAAGCCAATCACAGTGAATTGAAAGATCGAATCGATCGATCGAATCACGACGCTTCGATCATCGGAATCCCAATCAGACTGACGCAGATTGGCGCAGATTGGCGACGAACGGTAGTCGAAGGGATTTCCAAGGAATCGAATTTTATCGCGCTTCGACCGAACGAGCGCGCTGAACAAATGATACGTAATAATGGACACGTAAGATCAATTAATTGAAGACTCGCTTAATCCTGGTAGCTTTCGATTGGCTCGCGTTTCTCGCGATTTCTAACAACGTTAATTATGACTGCGGGCCTAATTGCTGACCTCGGAAGGGCGGAATACGGTTATCGGATAATAAATTGATAAGCAACGCGAAAGAGTAAAGAAAAAAAAAAGATAAATCAATAGGTACAATTCGTCCGGTGCGAAATTCGCAGTTAACGATACAGTCCATTGGCGAATATGTATTCGAGCCTCTATTCTCTTGGTCGACGTGAAAACGCGCCTTAATACCTGCACAATGTCTCATTGATAAACCCCGAAAATATTCCTGGACTCTCCTCGTGTCTTTTAGCACTGACCCCAATGTCTTTCGTCGCTCGTTCCTCGGATTTTCTTCCTTTTTTTTTTATTTTTCTCAAAAATGTCAAGTGTCTTCGCGCGCGTGTGCGTCCATGCGTGTGTGAGACACATAAGATAATCGTTTCGAAAAAACACGTCACATCGAAAAAGACATAATGAGTAAAAAATGTGCATATCGTAATCGATTCCCCTTTTTTACCTCGTTCGATTTTCATAATTCCCTCAAAGACAAGAAATCCACGTGCGCGTCTTCCCTGAAGAGGTCAAGGGTCGTTGGGATGCCGAATGCGAAAGATAACGTTTAAAGGAAACTGAGAGTATGGGTCACTTGAGTCATCTGGGTTATCGTTGGAGGGGATACAAATTTAAAATGGGATGAAAAACGGCGGCGCAACGGGAGAGTAAAAAAACGAAGATCTCGAATTCGCGAAAGTAAATAATTGCGAACGGGACCTCAGGGTTTCTTATCCTCATTTTTTTGTCTCTTATACCACATCATATTATTATTATTTTTTTTGTTATATCTTTTCATTGCGAAATATCGAATATACAAACGCTACACTCTTCACGACACTAATTAAGTTTTTTTTCCTTT
>JARPRH010000744.1:22051-35422 GCA_031763665.1 Calameuta haemorrhoidalis
ATTATATATATATATTATGCTTTATCACACATATTACAAAGGAGGTGAAGAAATCACACCTAACATATTTATTATTTTCTTTCAATTACTTTTCCTTCGCACACCCCATATACGTATATGCACATGACTTTAGCTCACACGGTAAGTCTCAAGTGCACCTATCCGTTATGCGTATCTGTTTCCCTAAGTATCCATATCCTCGCGTGTATACGTGTTCCCTGACGTCACAATTTTTTTTATTTTTCTTCCTCCAAATTTTCATATCCGTGTGTGTATCTGCACATGTCCCATAATTGGCACGTCGTGCCCCGTATGAGTCCCGTGTGTCGTGTCAATCGAACCTTCCTCAAAAATTTTTTTTTTCCATTCGGGGAGAGAGGTTATTCCTTCGATAAAACAGGAATCCCAACGAAGAACCGTGACGTCAAGAACTTCCGGTTCCTGATGGCCTAACGTGTTCGCGACGAGAAATATTCCATTGTAAATTACACTTGGCGCGATTCGGATTTATTAAGAACGTTCGTCGCCCCGAAAATCGTCATTGATATGTGCCTTTCGTAATGCGCGGGAAAATTTGAAAATTTATAGACCAAACTTTGACATCCGGCACAACGTATCTCGCCCGACCGAAAAGAATTTCATTCTCTGGTTCCGTATCCCTTGACTATGTAAGTGACAAAATACAGTGCACCGTATCGCATGATATTCGTCTGCCACGTATACGGATTGGTTGTTAATATTTTAGGATTTTGCAAATGGCAAATTCTCTCGACAGGAACACGTATCGAAATTTTTCACGCTGTTTCAGACCGATAGACTTTAAGGATGAGCAAACGGTACAGTAGAATACAGGAGAGACTCCTTTTTCTTTTCATTTTTTTTCACGACTACGAGAAAAATAAGTGTTTTCACATATTAGATACACATCGCTTAGAGTTTGATTCACGATCGATAACAGTATCGGATGCGTCGATAGGGAAGAAAGTACAAAATTTTTTTCTGTTTTCAACCCTGCCGACGCGTCACGGCACCGCGACGCAAAACGCTTTGGTAACACTGCGAGATTACAATAAGCTACGCACACTGATGTCCAAAAATTATGACCGTGTATAAGAACGCGCACGTTTCATGTATGTGTGTGTGTGTGTGTGTTATAAAACGTGTACACATGTGTGAAGGGTATGAGGAAAATTCGTGTCGTGATTGGTTGCGTATGACGTGTGACGTCGCGTGACGAGGATTCAACAGTTAAGATTAAGGTAGACGGATAAATAGATATTTTTGGATATAAACGTTTTGGAAAAAGTGTTAGGTTAAGATTAGGTACGTGAAAACCTAAAATATCGGAATCACTTAAAGATTAGAAAAATTTCACTAGAAAAAATCGATTACGGTCCTCCGTCCACGTCCGCGTCGATTCGGGTCACGTTATTGGAATAATGCTACTTTCTATAATATATATATATATATATTTATATATAATATGTTTATCAATATATATACTTTAATTATCAATTGATTTAGGTAAATTGGTACCTAGTTAAGTTTTACTACAATTATATCGTTCAATCGGTGTCGTACGCTTTTCTTTTTTTCTTTGTTTTGTTTCCCTCTTCGTCTCTTTGTATACGAGGTGTGTTTCGTGGTGAGTGTAACTGTGAGTGGCCGTTACGCGTGTGCCGTGAGCGCGACATACTGAGCGCGCGCGCGCGCGCCTTTACTCGTCGCACGTGGATCAGAATTTACGCCTAATATATGAATTGCATTATATTTATATTACATATATAATATATATTTATAAATTTTTATCCGCACACGCAAGCAGTTTTTCAAAAACCCTTTATCGTAGATGCGGCGTTTAAATTTTTTCTCTTCGTTCCACCCCTCCCTTCCCCCACCCCCCCCACTCCTCTCCTCACCCTTCATTTCATTTAATTCACTCTTTACGAAGACCAAGCTTGCGTTTAAAATTGCACTAACTAATGCTCGTTTGTTTGTGTTTTATCATTTCCTCCTCTCCTCTCTCTCTCTCTCTTTCTCTCCCCCCTTTACTTTCTCCTTCTAAATCACCAACAGCTATTCAAATCGTTCCAAGATAATAAATCCACTCTCAGTCACTTCCACTCATTCGCACATGCATTCTCATTCTCACATACGTTCTCTTTCCCTCAAAATTCTCACACTCTACCTAATCCACACGACTTTCTCCCTCGCTTTCTCTCGTTACCTCCCTTTAATCATCCCCAGCCGATCCTCATATTTTTTTTAATTTTTCTTTCTTAACGATCGTTGAGTGCGTACGAAAATTCGTTTAGAATATATCATTGTAACGGATAGAAAAATTCATTAGGTTCGATCTATAATAATTAATAGTAGTTCATTTACGTTTCGCCTAGGGGTCGCGCGAGACTCGATCGTCCCGCATGAATCTAGAAGTCGCAAGCGGATTCCGCACCGCAAACGCGGACTCCATGAGCGATTATTTCGAGTCGAGTCAATTAATTCAATTCATCGAGTCAAGTCGAACCTGCTCTCTCTGCCAATGCTTCGGGCGTGCACAGTAGTATCGGTATTAGTAGTAGCATAATAATAATAGTATGGTAATAGTATCGGTAGCAGTACTAGTAGTAATAATAGTCGTAGCCTAGCAACGGTATTACTAATTTTCCTTCGGTAAATTCAGTGCGTTAGATCATCCGCTTTTGTGAACCGAGTATAGCTGTACGTGGACGCCTGTCGTCGTAATGAATAGAGAAAAGAAGTCTGTGAGAGAAATGTCCTTGGCTCTCTTATCAGCCAGAGAGATTAAGGTAGATATATAGTAGGAGCGTATTGACGGAGATCGGGACGCTCCTCCGTAAGAAATACGGAGACGGCGACAAGAAGGTGTTCGCGCGCGCGCAGCATCCGAGTCGCGGATCTAAGGACCACTCTAATGCGGCAGTAAGTATATACAAAAAAGAGACCAAAAAAATAAATATATGTATATATATATATATGTGTGTGTGTGTGGAGATTATTTCTCATTTTCGTACGTAACATACGTTATTTATCGTGGATAGGTATATATATGTATGCGTGTGATATATTGATGTCGCCGCGTAACGCTTCTCCTATTATATCATCCCCTATTCGTACTTTTTTTTTTCATTCTCTCAATATCCTCCTCTCTCTCTCTCACTCTCTCTCTCTCTCTCTCTAGGATTCTTTCATGCACTCTCTTTCACTCTCATCCTGAGTCTCCTCCACCTCCTTCGTTATTGCCCTCCTGATCCTTTGTCGCGCGACTATGACTTCACTCTGTGACAGAAAGAGAGAGAAAGACAGAGAAAGAGAAAGAGAAAGAGGGAGAGAGAGAGAACAAAGTCAACGTCGCGACGCGTGCACTCTCGCTCTCTGTGTCCTCCTCACGTCCAAGGGATTACGCGATACATTAAACTGCTTATTAGTCGAGCTTAGTCTCGGCCCGAGGATTAATTTGAACTACGCGATTGCATTATTTGATTATATACACCGAGAGAAATCGTGGTAAAAGTGTGTCGATCGCGGTTCGCGTCTAGGTACAGGGGGGGTTTAGCTAGGTATGTACAAAGAGAGGCCATGCATCTCTCTAAAAGGATGGTCGCACGTCGTCTTAGTGAAAACAAAAAAAAAAAGAACGAGCACGCAATACGTCACGAGGCTCTATGAGAACGTGAGAGACGAAGGCGCCATCCTCTTGGGAAGACGTCGCGACTCTTCGCCTGCCCGAGAAGAGGAGGCAGATGACCTCGAGCGACTCTACGGAGGTCATCCAGTAGATTCGTTTCCTTAGCCGATCTATCGCCGCGTCATCTTCTTGCACGTGCCTGATCTACAGCCTGCTTTAAGAGAAAAAAAAACGTCGGCTAAAATCACTCGCATCGACCTGTACTAAAGTATTGGCAGAGAATCCAGTCGGGCCGCGCCCACGGGCGTCGCGACGACGCGCACTCTGGGGTGTAAGGGGTAACTCGATAAAAGGAATGTGGAACAATAGGAACGAGGATTTGGTTCTTGGACAGGATGGTTAATGGGTGGGTGAGCGCAACCTATACGACACGTCGCCTCTCGCAAAAATTTAACTATCGATTATTTTTTTCCAATAAGTCAATTAGTAAAAAATTGTCTGCGCACGGCCTTCCGCGCGCACGCGTACGCGTACGATTAATACGTGTACCCTATGTAACGTAGTAAATCTTAGAGCTAAAGACTGTGATACAGAAAAATTGTCTAATACACAGCGGTAAAGCGTGGATTTCTTTTTCATTTTATCATTTAACATTGAAACGACGTATTTTCCCGCATTCGCCTCGGCGACTTGGCGCACTCCGGATAATCCCGATAGTCCCGAGACTAGAACGAGTGAGCGCTGAATGCGCGCACTGATAGCACGCAATACGGCCGCGCTTTTTAACCTTTGGAAGCGACGGCCGCTTGGTGTTCGAACTTTGTCTTTGTCCTTGACCTCCCCTCTGCTAATAGCAGCCTCGGCTACCTTACCGATTATCCCGGAACCTCCTCCTCCGCTGCCGTAAGCGCCTCTCGCGGTCTCTGTTGGAAGCTCGTAGGCCCTCAGGGAGCTTTTTAACCGTTGGAAGCTCCGCAATCAAGCTAACGCAGAGAGAATCTGATAGCGCGAGACGAACTTCCAACAGTGACAGAAGCAGATCAAGTATCCGACAGTTCGGGAGGCAGTCGTAATCACCAGGACTCAGGAAGAGGAAGCTCCGGATTACCGAGCACGGAATCGTACATTCCTCGATTTATAAAATAGCCTAATAATTGCCTACGCCAAGAATTACTTCGCGGAGGCCGTCCAGCCGCGCCCCTGACTGCGCGGTATCGCGCACACGGACAGAGGACAGAGAGAGTCGAGAGGGATGAAATTTATCAGCTGGTCATATATATATAAAAAAAAACGATTATTCGTAATCGTTATCGTTTCACGGGCGTTTATCTTTCTCGCGCTATCGTTCTCTCTCTATCCTCTCTCGTTTGCTCTCCTGACGATCCAATCCAGTTCTTCGACGATCCAAATTTTCTGATGTGGTGACGATGCCTCTTCGAGACTTTGCTCTGCTGACGAGGTTCGAGATGCCGATTAAGATGGATGGACGATGGATGAGATGAGTCGGCTGCTAGCTCCGGAGATGATGCTGCAAGGTTCTCGAGGTTCGGATGAAAGTATCGGAGCGGTGCCGAGGTGGGGCCCTCGTCATAGCCATCACTCGTAGGGTCGTAGTTTCATAGAGTCTTAGTCGATCTGACTAGGCATGGCTTCTTGCAAACGTGGCCCGAAAAAGGGAGGTTCGGGTGCATTCGAGTAACGGTTGGTAGTAGTGTAGTAGTAGTAGTAGTAGTAGATAGTAAGTGTAAGTAAGTAAGTATAGTAATAGTAGTGGTAGTGGTAGTATAGTAGTATAGTAGTAGACGTAGTAAGTAGTAATAGTAGTAGTAGATGTAGTAGTAGTAGTAATAGTGACGATCAAGTAGTAGGTAAGGGTATAAGGGGTTGTAGAAGTGGTAGTTAATTAGCTAGGGCCGCGAGATAATAAGGGGTGACGCAGTTGGGGTTAACACCAGCGAAAAGGTACAGCGCGGGGTCGATCCGCGCCTTCCTTCACCAGAGGCTTGTGAAACTCCCGACCAGGTCGGGAGTGAATTGTTGCCCAGCAATGCTCGCAATAGTACTGAAAATATTAATCAATCAGTATTCGTCTTCCGTGAATGATCCCAGCTGAGGTAATCATCGTGGGACTTACCTGAAGGCAGGTGACATTCGCGCAGAAGAAAGGAGCGAACTTTCCTCCGCAACGTTGACCCTGACACTCGTCACACATCTGATCGTCAAGAACATACGGTTTGACCTCGACCTACGGCAACGTCAAGTTGATGATATTTTAATTGTATTTTAATATATTTACAATCTAGAGGTTTTGAATGATCTAAAGGATGCTGACCCTTTTGTCTATGTCGCCATGCTGAAGTTGGACGAATCTCGCGGATATGGCGGCAATGTAGCTTTGCTGATTACTGAAGGCGACCCTACCCGCACCCTTTGGATATTTGAGCTCGGGATCGGTGTCGATACCAGCGTAGCAGACACCCCCGTAAAGTCGATCCATGATCATGGCCAGCTCGACGGCCTTCAAGGGTCGCGGTACGCCGCCGACGAAGACGGTCTTCCTGGGGTCCAGGGGCATCGACGCGTCCAGAACAAAATCCGCATCGCTCAGACGCCAAGGTCGAATCTGAACTGGTTTGTCCTTGATTGTTGGAGAACTTACACATAGATAGAGCTTGTCGTCGTCCTGAATGCAGGCGTCGATCAGCTGCTGCACGGATCCCTCGTCCTGTCGAGGAAAAATCGATTTTTAGAATTGAAACGTCGATATGATGATTATCGAAAAATCAATAAATTAGTATCGATAAATGTGAGAATCGTGAAATACCTGGAAAAGCAGGAAAGCGTAACCCTTTGGGGGAAAGTAAGATTTACTCTCTGCCTTGTGTGGCCAATCGACGATCAGAGGACCAAATCGACGGAAACTGGCCGTGATCTCATCTGAGCATATATAAAAATCGATTGTCAATCAATCGTCTTATCATAGCTGGAAGAGGCCTATGGCCAAGCTTGACTAACGTACCTTCATCGATATCCGGAGGCAAGCCGCCCACGAAGACCTTCCTCGAGAATCGCTCTCCTGTCTCGCTACCCTGACTGTGAGGGCTGCTACGGCTTGGGGAAGATAGTGGTGCCGTCTGAGGAGCTGTCATCCCTCCGCCGACGCCGACACCCACACCGACGCCGACGCCTACTCCAACGCCGTCCAGCTGACTCGCCGCATTTGGATCCTCGAGAAGAGTGCCACTCTGCTCCTCGAGACTCGGGAAGAACGGTGATTTACCTATGGAACAAAATCAATTCGATATCACCTACTGTCACGTTACAATGGGCCGTTACAAAAAATGAGAACAGGCACAAAAATTCCGAATACACGATAAAATCCTTAAATTAAGGGAAAAAAAATGGGTAAAGGTTGAAGGTCCACGAGGAAAGGCTCAAGCCTCAATTTATATTGACAATGAACGACTAATTACGAAACTCACTGTATCGTCTCTTTATTGAGAATCTAGCTCTCCTAACGAAAGTCGCCATCGCTCTTACAAATCTTCACGGAATTATTAATGGCTCGTATTCGCGAAACGTAACTCTTAACGAACCTCGGAATTCCTTGTTTCTCGGCGTCGTTAAGAGAAAAACAGGAAACACGCGACGCACGCGAAACAATTGAATCCAGTCGAGTCTCGTGTCGTGACGTCGTCGCCAGTCGCCTCCTCGTCTGGTAGGCCGATTGTCTATTTCTCTCTCTCTCTCTCTCACACACAACCCGCCAACCATCAACAACAAAAAGCATCAAACTGGACAAAGAAGAAGACAGCGGCAGTCTTCTTCATCCCCCTCCTTTCCTCCTTACAGTATTACCCCCTTTGTATCATAAAAAATAGAGAAAATAACTCACGTATCTAGAGCTTACCGTACACGGTACAGGTTACTTTCGTATTCCTCAATTCGCAAGTCACCCTGTATACACTCGAAACTATTCAAGTAACCCGGTATGTATTTTGTCGAATTTTATAATGCACGTGCGACGACCGAAGGACAAGATGTCTCGTTTGAGCGACGACTCGACGAGACGAGCAAAAAACTATCAGGAGTAAAAATGCCAGTAGAGCCGAGACTAGCTTCACCTTTTGACGGAATCTCATTTACATTCTCACGGAGGTTCGTCGCGACGGAGGCGCCATGGGGGGACGCGGCCAAACTGACTTCCAGTGCGTAGCAACAATGTAGCGAAAGACGTTCCTACACGAAGCTACTACGGACTCAGCCGTTGCGTGCGCGTGTATACGCAGGTATGCGTGGCAGACCCCGAGTACTATTGCGCAATAGAGATAATGCGGAGTGGTGAAAAAAAACCTTCTAGAAGAAAGAAAAAAAAAACAAAATGGCGTATACAGTATCAAATGAGAAACAAGCCGAGAACGCGGGAACGATCCACGTGAGACGACCGGAAGTCGCAATTCTTTTTATAAGCCAATTTCTTTATTTTTACTCCCGCGCCCGGTGACGTAGGAACTAACGATCGTATCTAATTTGAATTTTTCAAATATCGTCCATCCCGTTTCCTTCGTGTCGCATGCGTGCGAAATCGTCGAGGCATTTTTCTGGCAATTTGCATGCTAAAAATCACTTCCTGCCTTTTCGCAATCACAGTGGCTGTATTATGCATGGAAGCTTAAACCATTGCCCCGGGCCATAAGGGCTGGAGGGTTCGAGGATATTACTGTATATACAGCATTTAGGTAAGGGAGGGTTGAAAATTTGTCGGAGGCCCGACAGTCGCTAAGGGTAAAAACCGAGAGAGAAAAAAAAAAGAAAAGTGGATAAAACAGGGCGGAATAAGGGATACGAAGATAAGATGATACTATTCAGGCTCCAGGCAAGAGAGGAGGGGTTGTCTTGAAAAATCTAAATAGCCAGGGTAGTTTTCCACTCTCGTTTATTCGGCACGGTCCAGAACGAAAATTGGATTAACATAAAGGAAAGAAGGAAAAATTGAAATTCGTAGACAGCCGGTACCAGCAGCATCATTATCTCTGGCAGCTAGTATCCCAATTACTATATCTACCTGTTCGGTTTGCTATCTACTTATTTAGTAGCCAACCGACTTCCCCATTAACATTCTGCTATCGCATTGCTCCACGGCATGCACGGCGAATTACTCAACCGGTTGATCGCGCCCGCTGTTACCGACGACTCTGTAGCCTCGACCGTAGCCCCCCACCCCATGATGGAATCTCAGAATCCTTTGCCACGATGTCTCCAGCATTACCATAATATATAAACAAGGTGCGTGACGTGACCCAGAGGGATTAGAGAAGAAAAAAGAAAAATGCCCTGATATACCGTGCAGCCTTAACGGCGTGCTTTTGAAATACGTCAATCCCGATAAGGCGAACCGGTAAGGCCGTTAGATAAAATTCCAATGACGATCGTCACGATTCGAAAGACCGAGACGTCCACGACATAGGACACGTGGATAAAAGAACGTATGGAATATTTGCGGAGCGATAAGTAGGCGGGGTCCCTGGATTCGCACGTGATTGAGTTCAGCCGAAGTAAGGAGACGTATCGCCGTATCGGTTACGGTGCCGTAATCGTGTAGCCAGAACGTCGAGCCGATCGAACGTCGTACGTCGCGCGTTACGTCACTGCTGACGTCCACGCAACTATGGCTATGAGTAACAGCTCGAGCAGTGCCGTATCGATTAACCTACCCGGCCCTGGGTCTAGTCCTGGGACCTTCGTCCTGCCAAGCGGAATTGCTCGAGTCCATTCGTGGCGCTTCGTCTATGCGCCATCAATCACACTGGAAGCCGACAGAGAATTTACAGAGCAGAAGTCGAGTTACTGCGGCCGAGCCCCGGGCGACAGGTTACCCGGGTCTGACCCGACTCCTAGATTTCATATGGATTACAGTAGACGGTACCGCGGTAGCTACGGGAGCCTGGTACCCTGGTACCGGAAACCCTGGGACTCTGGGCTCGACTTTAATCCCAGCAACAGGGACGGTCCTCTCGGAACCCAAGCTCCTGCACTCCCGTGTTCCTCTGTTCCCGTGTTCCTGTGTTCCTGTGCTTCGGGCGTTCCTAGCAAACCGCATCCGCCGTATCGATTTAGCGTGCACCGAGTGCAGGCTTCGTGCTCGAGAATCCGGCCTGGAGCTTCGGAGCTTTCGAGGAGCTTTCGAAAGTCGCCCTTGCGCCGAGCATTGGTCCGACACTTGGGATCTGATCTTACCAAGTATTAACAGGGTTCCTCTTATCGGGTAGCCTTGTCGAGTTTATTCTCTCCCTTATCACTCTCTTTCTCTCTCTCTCTATCCCAGTGTACAAGTGTACTGCTGAACCGATGATTCCGAACCGATAACTCGTACACCTGGTCCTGAGTATTTCTATCTGCGGAGAGTCTAGTCTGACGGAACGACTGGATTAGAATCTAGGAGGGATGGCTAATGCTCGTTATTGAGGATATCCTCTCCGCGCCACATATATAGATATAGCTAGGCTAGAGCCCCGGAGAATTGGCGCTTATCTGCAGAGACTTGGTTCCGTGAGAGTCGGATGGGCGTGGGCGAAGGGCGAGAGGAGAAAAGGGTTGAGCGGTGGGTGACGCCCTCCCTCCCCCCTCCCGTGGTTACCTGCGAAAGGATTCAGGAAAAGCACATGAAAATTCTATCGAAGGAAGGAAACAGCGCCGATGACAAAACGAGCAGAAGTAATTTTGAACGCCTGGATGTCCTTCCGGTCGGGAGCGCAAGAGCAGAAGAGGGTTTAGTTATCGCGCGGCCGATTTCTCTCTCGTCTCAGCGACATATTTGTTCTTCCGATACATAGCACCGAAATTAGAACCCTTAGGTTTTACGGGGCTAATCCGAGGTAGAAGATTTAGTAGTGCAGGAGGGGAAAGAGGGGGGAGGAATTGTCTTCTCTCAAATCCACAGGGATATATCTGCTTATGCTAAGAGAGGATTTCTAGTGGGTAAATTTTTTGAGTGGATTTCCTAAAGTGGAATTGGGATACCGTGGGTGATTCTTTTTAGTAAAAAAAATTCTTACGCAAGAAAAGTAGAGAAGATCATTACTTTCGTACGATGCGTAAGCGTAACGTGTATCCATTCGTATGTTACACGCGTTACTGACGGCCATGTGAGTCATTATTAAAAACATTATAAATCGTGACAAGGAACTTTGGTCCAGTATGAAAGATGAAGATTTTTTCTTCTTTTCGACACTGACACTGACACGTCGAGATTGATGGCTTCCACGTGACGTCAGAGCGGAAATCGATAAGCATTATATACAGTAAATGAGACGAGAGAGAAATGGGTGAATCCAACGAACTTCAAAAAAAAAAAATTGAATTTTCGTATTTCAAGGTCTCGAGGTAGTCGAAGAATAAGCAAGGGGACGAAAGAAGACGCGAGGGAAGGTTGGCAGCACTGGGTCGGTAATTCGGCGCGTGTCACGATCACACTTGACGTAGTTGATGTACGACAAGGGAAGGAGGCCTTGTTGGTAGGTTGGCAGAATAGAAGGGTTGAAGGTTGGTATGACGTTAAAGGGGTGAAGGAATAGAGAGAGAGATAAAGAGACATAAAGGGCGATATATGGAAGGGGTTGCGGTCTAATGGAGCATCGAGCGATTGTATGATCATCTGGTAACCCCCCCTCCTCCTACAGGGTTGGCCGTGACGCGGTGGACCCGCCATTAATATTTGGGGAACCCGTGAAATTTCCTGGACATGAATTGTTCAGGAGCATCCAATAACCCTCTTTACCAATTATTCATGTAAACTTAGGTCTACGCGTTACGAGAACAGGCATCATATATATATGTATACATATACTCCTCGCAAGGCTGCTTTAAATTAATGAGGTGCAAAGTTATGCGAGGTCTCGCGCACTGGTCGAGTCGGAGCATCAGACTGTATGCGGATCCTCTATCTCCCTCTCTCTCTCTTTCTCCTTTATCCTGTATGCTTTCTTTCTTTCTCTGGCTGTATAAGGGGGAAAAGGAGGAATTATCGAAATTTCAATATTCCATAGGCCAAACTACTTTCTGTCGCTGTCGTCCTGAAGGACTCGTAAAATCCCCGCGAAGGGTCCTCCTCTCTGGCTCGTCGCCTCGACCGCGCCCTTGTCTCCGGCCTGGCATTGATTTTAAGTCCCTTTGATTAATCGACCTACTTTTATCGCTCAATCTTATTGTCCTGTCCGTCCCGTAAGCGTCCTTCCTTCCAGATCTCCTGAACCTCCCAGCCCTTTCATTCCCTTCCTTTCATACTCCCCTCGCACGCTGATCACCTCAGACCTGGATTTCGCGTCTCCGCACTTCTTCCGCTTCATCCATCTGGACCATCCCTTGTTATCGACTCTCGGCTACGTTGGTCATCGGTTCTGACGATCCTATCGAATCGCAGCGAGTCGATGAACCCGTCTTATTGCGCTGCTTATGTACCGTCAAGGAGGCTGCGCTATATCCGGTCGTTCTAGATGATAGGATTGTTTCCTACGGACGAGAGCAGCGACGGCCATTTGCATGTGTTACGATAATAAGTGGCGGGATAAGGGGAAACGACGGGGAAGAAGAAGATGAGAGAATGGAGAAAGAAAAATTGCAGGGGTATATCCTCGAGAGAGAAAAACCGAAAAAATAAGAAAAAATGGAGAATCCCACTCTGCAAATGTGGCAGGAGGCAGCGAAGGGATGCAAAGTAAATTTGGCATCTCGTTCACTTCCACCGAATTACATTTGGAAAGGTGGCTTCTTATTTTTAAGGTCGATGGGAATTCTTGCGAAAACAGACGGCTGTTTGCACGTGCCATTTTTTACGAGAAATTTATCGAGTCACGCTAATGGATCCTCTCGGGTGAAAAGATGAAGCAGTTGATGATAAGAGTGATCAAGTCTATAGCCCTGAATTCCACTAATGGAGGAGCAACCTCAGCGGCACCTCCACTTGGTCCTGCTGACTGTGCACCACCGAGGAAAGAGAAGGACTCCTAGTCGAACACGTGCACTTGCTCAGCCTCAATTCTCAGCTGCCTGGAAGGGGTTCTGAGGTTCGGTAAAGTGAGTTCGCGAATCGCGGACTTCCGGTTTGCCGAATTAGCGCGGTAATTTTAAAATGATTAATTGCATCGCGCGGCCTATGTAGAAACTGACGTCCATCACGGTGGAAAATAAGCCGCACCGTCCGTTCCTATCCGTCAGACAACAACCCCACAGCCCGTACGGCCTATTGGGATTTTTTGTAAATTTCCAATCGTTTTTTAAATCGAGAAAGCAAAATTTAGAAAATTCATTTCATTTCTTTATTTTTTACCATGTTCCATCATGGATACTGCGACTGTACGTGTTGTATTCGAGGGTAGTGGAAGGGATGTAATTTAAAACAAGAACATATGTTACTTTGAGTATCAGGGCCTTAGGGGAGGAAAGGGGGAGAGGGCAAAAATTATGGAGCCAATAAACAGTGAAGGGTGGTATAGGATATTTATGGGAATTAAGGAGGAATAGAGAATAGAAACCTACCCTTACCTGAGGCGAGGTAAGGCTAGGCTGGTAATATAGTGCAGACGACTGCGAGTACCGAGAGGAGACGGCAAGAGGCAGTAAACGTAGAGAAACGGGATGGAACGGAATGGAACGGAACGGAACGCCCTATGCTAATGTGCAAATTGCACTACGTCGCCTGTCTACATCAATGCTGTCTATGGGCC
>JARPRH010000744.1:43557-61833 GCA_031763665.1 Calameuta haemorrhoidalis
CCCCCCCCCCCCCCCCCCCCCCCCCCCCCCCCCCCCCCCCCCCCCCCCCCCCATAAAAAAGGTCTATTAAAAAAAACAGCAGACAGAGCCACTCCCGCAGATGGACCTAACAGATAGAAAGTGACAGTTCGTGCACGCGTGTGCGCATGCGCACGGACGACAATCATCGCCTCGTGCACGCGAGAGCAACTGTGGACACAACTGCTTTTGCTGAAGAAATATATATATGTATATATGTTCACGCGCATTCCACAACACGATGCTATCGTTAAGGCGAAATACCACGAACGCGACAAGCGGATACCTGACGCATTACAATGCGCGTAAATCACGGGCATTCGGGAATACAAAAATTCGAGAATTTCATTTGGGCGATATTTTTCGCGTGACGACAGTACGAGATACTTCCGCGATTTTATACATTTTTTTACGTCACTGACGCGCTGATTAAAAATTTGTTTTTTTTATTCATTTTTTTTTACATATGCCGTTTCCGTATTCAGTGAAGTGTCCTACGGTAGGGCCGATCGATCGTCGCTGATCAAATCCGATCTTACTCGACTGACGAGAGCGCAATTAATTAACGTGCCGATATTAATTAACAGGGAAACGTACGAGAGGCGAGGCGGGATGAGGGGTGGATTTTACATATTTTTTTTCTCCTCCCTTTCAATCAGTCTAGTCTCTTATCTCGGCGCTTGTCAGTGTGTATCGTTCTGTAATTTCGAGATATTTCCTGGGAATCGCGTAGGGTAAGCGAAAGGGATGAGAATGAGAGAGAGAGAGAGAGAAATAAAATAAAATAGGGATAGACGTTACGTGGCCCAGGAGGCGACGGGGGGTCGCCGCGACGGTGTCTGGGAGTCCCTGATAATAATAATAATTGGGGAAAAGCCGCAATTAAAATGTTACCGCGAGACTTTGCCACTTTTTTTCTCAGACTGTCTCGCCGGGTTTCGCGACGCCACGTAAAATAAAAAAAAAAAAAAAAAATTATAAAAATTCGTAATTATGGGCTTATTAAAGGCTTAGAAAATATGCCGTGAATTAACGAGCGCGCGTCTCGAGGGTTTCGCGTGCGTCTCTGCCAGGCCCAGTCGGCCGTGCCGGTTCAGCCAGTTCAGCCAACCAGCCGCAGTGAACCCATCCCCCTTGTAGCTTATGAAGCAGCAGCTATCCCAGGATTACCAACAGCCAGGACCACCGACTATTTTCATTCGTTACCCAGCATTTTTCTTAGCAGAAATTTTACATGACTCGAGGCTCAATGATCTTGCGACCTCGTTCTCGTTCCCCGTCACGTGATTAGCGATCTGAAAATTAGCGCTTCTCCCTGAAGACTCAGGGGACGCTGAAGTTACAAGAAGCGGGAGAAAAAGGCCTGTAGGAAATATTGCACGATAGAATTCGAAATCCTCAGAGAGATAAGATTCCCGTTCTTTGTCCTTGACTAATTTCGTTCATCGGACCCCTTATGACCCTTGCGACCCTAGCGACCCTTTCTCAAGGCTTTCTGAATTCGTGGCTTAGAGGCTTCGTTACCAAAAATTTCATAACTTTAATTTCGAGACACTCTATCATATGATCTAATCATTTTTGCACATTGTACCGGTCCTCCATCTTCATTCTGTAGTCCAGGATTACGTCACGGTGCGCTGTCCAAAAAATTTATTTCGACAATACCAAAACGGTCAATTTCCATGATTTAAGATATATCGTTAACATTCTTCCCTTGTTCGTTCGGGCATAATCCAGGGATCCGTATAAAGCAATTTCCAGTGAAGAATTACTTCACATTTTCTTTATTACCCAAAATTCGATTCAGGCTGTAAGTTATTGAAATACGAAATGGACAAGATATTGTATACGTTAGGCACACGGAATGCTGAAATATTGTTACTGCTAACGATTTGAGTGTCAATATTTTAAAGGCCAAACGACAAAATTATACAAAAATTTTCGAAATATTTTCAATTTCGAAAATTCCTTCGAAAAAAGTCTCCGGTAATTCCCAAGCGGGCGACACATGTATCTATCGAGTTCAGGAGACGCATAACAGCGATGCGTCGAATGTGCACATGAAAGCAAGAAAAGGCGCGTCGGCACGCCTTGGGCGAAAGCGGCCGGATTTCGAGTCTTGCGCAAAAATGATTACGGAATGCGGCCGATTGCGTCTGATGTAGCCGATTGCGAGTGGCTTAAAAACTTCAATACAGCCAAGATAACCCGCACCGTTTAACATGTCCGATAAGAGATCATTAACTCGAAATTGAATTAATTCCCCCTCCCACTGCTCCTCGAAAAAAAAAAAGTATAAAATTTAACCCAACAGCCAATTTCACGGATTCGAACAAACATGACCCAGACCCATAAATAAGAGGAGGAAGACGAACAAGAAGGAATGAAAATTGCAGCGGAGTCAGCGCGCGCACTGCTGACCTTTCGAAAAGTCTTGTGCAATCGAAACTGGTACGAGTCACGTGTATCGCGACTGCGAGCCGCGGTAAATCGGAGCGAAGAATCGTGCAGCGCGAACCAGAAGAAAGTAAAGAATAAACCGAAATAAAGAGAGAAAAAAGAAGAAGAAAAAAAGCCTGCCGCTTCCCACGTATAACCTATAGTAAGCTATGTGCCATATGAAGTATACATATAGAGATACATTGAAAAGTTTTGGTCCGACGAGTATAGGTAGAAAGTCAAGTTGCGGCTGCATCGTAACCACGTGAATTTATTTGCATTTCCGACAACCCCTCCGGCCTCGCTGCAGCGTCTAGGCGAGTTCGAAGCGCCTCCGGCGATTTCGGTGACGTCGCTGACTTCGATAACTTCGGTGACTTCGATAACTTCGATGACTTCGGTAACTTCGGTGACTCCAGGAACGGCGGACACGGCGAGTACGACTCCCATAAACCAGTCAGAACGACGCGATCGTCTCCTTCGCTCTTGGCTCGAAAACTCGGCGCCTCTGAAACTGCAGTCGCGAATCTCGAGCAGATCAAATCGCCGTTCGATCCGAAGGGATTTTAAGGTCGAGTCGTAAAGCGGCCCACGTCCCTCCTTAACCGTCCCCTCTTTACGCTCCTTATAAACCCCGTAACGCTCCCGCGGGACCCGCCTCTCGCAGGAATGTCGCGCTCGTCGCGCTTTGCTTTTCAAAAGTAAAGAAACCATGAAAAGGAAGAGAAAACGAAATAAAAAAAATTCCTAAAGCAAAACACCCCTAGCATATTTTTTTTTCTACGAATCCATAAAACCAAAAGTCAACAATCTTTTTTTTCCCAGCATCCATTTCCCAATTATTTCATATTGATCCATTATCGATCCTATATTGAGATTATCTCAGTGTATCCAGACGTTACAAATTGACGTCACTTTCGCCAGCGCTAACAAATGTCCTCCGACTCGATATTGGCCAATAAGCTACATAACCTATATTACAACTATATAAACTATAATAACCAGATTAACGGCAACTAATAAATTATCGATCTCGAATAAATCGTTAAGCAAACAAAAGAGTGCGGATGGCAGGTATAAATAATTAAGTAAAAGTCCGGTCCGCAAGTCAGCGAGCGAGCGAGGTAAAAGTTGAAGTTTCCAGGGAAAGATTGAAAATTGAAAGTAATGGAAATCTCAATATCAGAACTAATATAAAGTTACGATTGATTCATGCGAACCGATCCGATTACCAATCGGATTAAATTTTACACCATCTATAACTATACACGGTGTCTCCGCTAGATTTTCTACCAGTCTCCTTCAGCGGTTACCGTATCTACCTGTACATGCTCCATTTACATAAGTACGAATATGTACAAGTACATACAGTATATGGTAATATTGAATAAAGAGAAGTAGATGGACTGGGGACTCGCAGGTAGATTCTCATAAAGGAAAGTCTAGTTCACAATGCAGATTGCGTCACGTGATCCGCGACACGAATCTAAGCAATTATCGTTAATTGCAGAGATTGCGGACTAATTGAAAATTTTAATTGACCCGATGTCACTGGACGCACTTTGCCAACACGGTTCCCTATTAATAATAACGATTTCCATGTGGCGACCCCCCCTCCCACCCTTCCTGCCCGGCCAATACTCGCGACTCTATTTCTAATAGCAGCTGGCAATTAAGGCGCAACGGTATCGCGTCGTCCGATTGCGATTGCATATCCGCCAAAAATAACCGCGCGGTCGCTCGCGGCACTCGGTTCGATCGAGCTTCGAGGCTTCGAGCGAAAGTTCGCAGAACAAAACGTCACTTTGCTCCCGGAATAGACGACTCCTGACATTTTCGAGGCCGGCAGCCACGCGGCCGATTTTCCTCGATGAAAACGTCGCGTCCTGAGATTGACGTTCCGAGCGCTTTTAACGTGTTCTTACCAGAAGGCGTAAGAGGTATCGGTAAGCGTATATATGTGTATATTTATATATAGGCTTATTGTACAGGAGATGTAGAGACGCTCGAAATACGATTTTTATTGTGACAGTCGAGAAAAAGGCGAAGACAGGAGAAGATTCGACGGGTCCAGGGGTGGACGAATCCGGACTGGGTAAAGTAATGGGAGTTCGTCTCACCTTGACAACGAGACTGGGAGAGCACGGAGGCTGCCGTTCGTTCATCTCGGTTTGCGTAAGAGTAATGGTCGCCCAGTTCCCAGGTGTCGCTCGGGCCAATTTGCAATTTGCGACGTCGCGACTGTCGCGCGACTTTGAATAATATCGCTTTATGGTATCTTGTTTTTCACTGTGAATTCGTTTTTATCGAAATACCCACTGTAACTGGTGCAATCAGTCAGACAGGCCCAGTATGATGGTTAGTCAGTCTACCAGCCAGCCAGCCAGCCAGCTAGCCAGTCAGCCAGTCATCTAGTTGGCGCGTGTCCTCATAAATCATGAGGAACGTAAGACACGGCCTTCGCTCCGCAACCCAGTTTAACTCGTCAGGTGCGCGTCGGCGTCGCGACGGAACCATTTCCTTTGACCCTACCTGACGTGTACATATGTATATTTTGTATATATATATTGTATATATCTCAGAACTATACATATATACAAATACTTTAACTACAAGTAACGGCAGCATATATTTCTAACATCATAATAATATATGCCAATAGCGTAGCAGCATCTTTACGCTCGTCCATGTACCATCTCTACGTGATTTCATCTCGAAAAGTTCGAATACTCTTCCTGGTCAAGAGAAGATTTCCCGTGTGAAATTTGGCCTTCGACTTGGGAAGCTCTTCCAGCGGCGTCGAATGCGACGTCCGTCCAACGAGGCGTCCTAAACCAATATTCTTACCGGATTCTGTGCCTGGACCACTTCGTACGTCGTATCCAATTTCGAGAGGGGCAGAATCCGGGGGGAGGCGGCGGGAGGGGGGTGGTCGTGTCCATCGAAAATCCACCCTTCGTCTCACTGTACTATATCTCCTTTCGTTCCTCATTCCTCATCCCTTCTTCCTCCTTACCCTCAATACATACAGCCTCTTCCAACACGATTTCTTTTATCCAAACTCACTATCCGACCCTGTATAGAGAAGACGAGGAAGGATACGATGGATTCACCAAACCACGTGACCTGAACATTCGATATTACGTTTGTGATTGGCTGCCGATCCGTCTTAGAGTAAATAAAAAAGAGTCTCGGAATATTCGATAAAAAAAAAAATATTTCCACATATCCTACACATGAGACACATCTCGGTCCGATGGTTTCCGAAATTCTCCGAAATCCCATCGACTCGTGCCTTAAGCGAAGTATAAGTTTCCAATAAATCGTCTCCTTTCGCGCACGATCTAATACGGCCACTTGAAGTTCCCATAATTCCGCGATCCTACCCATACGTTACACCCGATACTAATTAACCCACGTAAAAAGAAAAAGAAAAAAAAGACTGGCGCGATCTATCTTCCAATTTTCCCATCTTCCCGTCGGCGAAGGTTCGAGCCCGAGATTAAAGTAAGAACGCAGGTCTGTGCCCTGTATAAATATTGAACGGCGCAGGGATTTACGGCCGAGCAGGATACCCGTGCAAGACCAGCCACAGTCTACAGTTAAGGGGTGTACAGAGAAGGGATACTCCCCTTTGGGTACCAACCCCCTGCGACCAAGTAAGGCGAGGCCAACCCTACCTGAAGCCCCCGACAACCCGATCGGCCAAAAGGGCAGAGCTAATTAATGTATTGTTTCGCCGGCTGCGGTCCGCAGGAAATCTGCATCCGCTGAATATGCAACGGAACGCCGAACACGAACCAGCTTCATCTATATGAATATCTATCGATTTCCCCACAGAAAAGGGGGCCACATCCGATTTACCCTCAGAACCCTCCGAACCTCTGACCCCCTGCGACCCCCCCGATACGCCCCTGATTCACACTTCCATGTATACCTACGGTCGACTCAACTAAAGTCACGCGTCGTGGCTGAGCTAGCTGAACACGTGCTCGGAATCCTAGCTCAACCTGACCCCGGCCATGCCTCATGGCTTCACCTAACCTAACTTGGCCTTGCCTCGCCGAAGGTGCCCGTCTCCGTGCTCATGCGTGACATAGGTGCACGAAGAGAGGCACCAATTTAACACCGATATAATGTGATTTACGCGTCTAGTCCGAACTGCGTATCTCGAGCCGGTCCCGAGGTCATCGACCCCCCTCCTGGATCATTAGCGTCTACGTGCCACTTCGCTTCGGTTACGTCTCGGAAATTGGGCAAATCGTAATCCACGGCCCGGCGTCGTGACGTCAGTTTCTTCAAAGTCAGCACGAGCACCGACGCCACCGACGAGTCGTCACGACGCGGTTCGCCACCGGCGTCTGCGAAGGCTGCTACAGACGTGTCGTGACTCTGATCCCAATCCCTCATCAGGAGGTCGTGATTATTTGGACGCCGTAGGCGCCTCGGTGGACATTGAAATTCCGAAAGGATGAAAAATTGGAAATTTCAAAATAACTTTTTTTTTTCACAAAAAAAACCAAGACGCCTCTCATTTTTATGTTTCGCGCATGCGCACCCGGTCGTTTTCTATATTACGTCCAGAGACGGCGAAAGGATTCGGACGTCTCTGGACTTTGACAAAGTACACCCATGTAACGAGCCATTACAGGATAATATACGTGTATCGGCGCGTGAAGAGCACGTAGGGATTTGTGTTTCGCCTAGACTGCAGGACTGTAAGTAGTCACGGTGCCATAAACAAGTATAATTAATGCATGGCGCGAAGCCCCTTTAAGAAATTAATCAGCCTGCTTCCCGAGGAAAGGATCGATCGTCGAGTCCGTTCAGTTTCCTTGTAAATAACGCGCCGTATCCCGTGTTCACTCACGTCCGTCACGCGAGCCTTACGAGGTGTGTGTGTGTGTGTGTATAGAAGAACCACGCATGTACGCACGTGTGCCCTGCATATGCACGCGTGTCCAGAGGCCACCGGAGAAAATGGCACGGAGTATCTGTTGCCGGCAATCAGCCTCGAATAAGATACGAGCGTGTAATACCAGTTGGATGACTGGTTTGTTGCGGCCTTTTAAAAGCCTTCCTCTTGGCATCGCTTCTCTATGTTCTCCTCCTCCCTCCCTCTGCGGAGGGCAAAGAGAAAGAGAGAGAGAAAGAGAGGAAGCGCAAACGAGCGCGAGCGAGAGAGGCGTTTAGCTTGCATAGAAGTGCGAAGGCAGCCGGGATCGATAGCACTTTGCTTTTTGGGCTTGAAACCTGAAACCTGAAACCGAACGGACCGCGAGGCGTGTTGTTAGCTAGAGCCTGTGAAAGCCCTTCTCTTTCCTCTTTTCTCTATCCTCTTTCCTCTATACTCTATCCTCTTTCCCCCACGAGGCTGGATAGGGCTGTGGTATGCATATACGTAGAACGCAGTAGGTATAGCGTATACATATATGTATACACATGTATACAAAAAGGCACCACGAGCCACCAGAGGGTTTCTGTGGTTTTTCCCAAGTCGAACACGTCGGACTATCGATCGTATTTGCTTTAAGGGTGTCTTCCACCCTAAGCCGCGAGATCTTTAGCTCGCACGTATAAAAAAAAGATCCAGCCCTTTGGTTATCGAATCAACGAAATTCCATGAGCAGCTGATTCACAGCCAGCTGATATCCTCGAGCCATTTTTTTCCTTGCCAGATAAGAACGAGTAGAATGTCGATAACGAAAGACGTAACAGCATGATTTTTGCAAAGACACTCTCGATTTCTCGTAAGATTGACCGGTGATCTTTCTTAAGTCTCGTTTCGATGAATCGAGAGTCGAAAGACCCACGTGCCTCTTGCGCCGTCGCGTCGCCTGCGACGTCGTACAGTCACGCCGCAATATATATGATAATACGAGAACACAGACACACTCGGTACTTCACATGTAAATGGAACAGGCGAGTTCACAGTCGAGCCGCGACGTCAGATCCACTTCGAGGGGACATATTTACATTTCGATTCGTAAGAAGTTGGCCCCCTCAAAGTGGAGCTGATGTCGCGACCCCGACTGTACAAAGCAAACGGCTGGAGAAAGGAGGGATCGAACGTTCGGTGGAAAAGCTACTCTGGCAACCTATATTCCACATTTTACCAACCCCTATAATATATTGCGTATACCTGTAGTTATCTAAGAGCAGAATATAGCACATGTGCGAGTAAGTGGACGACACGGTCATAGGGTCGGTGGTGGGGGAGGGAGGGAAGAAAATAAAATGAATTTTACCACGAACCAAGTATAGTATATGCATGTACTGCTATAGCCCTATGTATAAGGTATATCCAAAAGTAACCATGGACATACTCTAGGACAATTAATAACGTAGTTCCTCTTTGGTGGCCACCGGGGAAATCTGGCTGTGTAGATAGAGGAGAAGAGGGGGCAAAGGAGGAGAAGTCGAAGGTACGAGAGGGGAGGCTATAAGGCGAAATAGCTAAAAGGGAACAGCCAGAGTCTCTTCGCAGCGTTAAAGTTATGGAACGCAGCGAGAGATTCACGGGTGAGATTTCGTGCGGCATTACCTTATTCGCCGCTGATGCGCGATTCGAGATTAAAGCTTTAATCGGCGATTAGAGGCTGGCAGGTGCTCCTTCTTCGTAGGAACGACTCTCAGCCTCCATATAGTTAGGCTTTGTACGTAAGGTGTATGGATATTTATGGATACGTCCTGAGTGCAGCAGGAGTTATGGTGGCGGTTATGGTGGTTACGGCCGGGAGGCTGGGGGGGGGGGGGGGGAAATCCCGTGAGAATCGGCGGCTCTTTAGGTTTCGGGCACCGTACATCGCATTAGCCATCCTTAGCGCTGCGAGAGACACGATGATAGATGGACGTAGAAAGTAGGCACGCGCTCGATTTCCGCCGAGTCTAACGTTGCGTCGCGACGCTCGCCGGGGCGTCTACGTGTACAAGACGTGATGCGTCTTCGCTCTCGGAACCCTGTATAGGTAGGGTATGGGTAGAAAATTGATGAATAAAAAATTAAGGCGGCATCTCGATCGTCAGGTGTAACCGGATAATATTTATTTCCAATATTCGAAAACCCATAAAGGTTGATCCACAACTCCGAACGAGGGCGAAACTGTAAAGTAAAACGTCACTCGACAGACTTCGGGGTAGAAAAGTTTGGATTTACTGGTCCCTTCCTTCCGATTACGTTTCAGCCAAGTAAGGAAAAAGGGGGAGATGGGAGGGGGGCTGTTGTCGCAGATTCAACTGCCCGAAAAGCAGTTCCTCTTACTTAGGTATTATAAGGATAAATTTTAATCAAGGTCCTGGACCGCGCGGCAGGAGGAAAAAGGGGGAAATGGAAATAAGAAAACAGAATAGACGCATTGAGACATAAGATATTTCGAACTCACCGTGAAGCTGTGCGAGGGACTGTAGGGTGTTGGCACTGCAGTTTATGAATCCTGAAAACACAAGAGAAAGAAAGAGAAGTTTTACAAGAGTTCATTAAAATTTCAAAATTTTCTAACGTGTTAAAAAAAAATTAAAAATCTCGTTCCTAACCGACTCCATCACACATATGTATATACTAATAAGAAACACAATAAAAATTTTGAAGCCGTCGACCAGCCCAGAGTTATTTGACTGTCTAATGACGACATACTTGCGCTTCAAGAGCCGCTTAGCGATTGATTAATTTCCTGTCAACAGATACGTGGAGACGCCTAGCGTCGACTCAACGCGACGGAGACGACCGGTCGTGGTGCCACTGGAAGATCCCAGGCGTCCACCGCCTCTATACTCAAAGAGTTAATCAAGCAGCCATTAAGGTAGCATCGGGCCCCGTGACCTCCCAGTCTTATAGCGTCCCATATGCGTTAACGAGAAATAGGTAGGACATGCGAAAAGGTAATATCAAGAAAAGCAAAATAGCCAAGAGAAAGACGAAGGCGGAGAACGAAGCGAAGGAATCAAGTATAATAAAACGGCGTCGCAACGAAACGTCCTAACGGGGCGCAACGAGTTATAATGATAGGCGAGTTAGAATTCCCATGACACGGCGTGGGCTAACCTCTGACCTTAGGGCTAAGAGGCGTCGAGAGAAGACGGCAGCGTGTGAGTAAACATTGACATTTAGGATTGTTAAATCAGCACCGGCAAATTTCTTCTTGCCCCCCCCCCTCCCCTCCCCCCTCCTCTCCGCCCCTTATCCATCATCTCACAATACCAGGACCCATCGGGAAGATTTCTCTCTCTCTCTCTCTCTCTCTCTCTATATGTGTATATATATTTTTCTCTCTCGCTCTATCTTCAAACTTTCTTCTCAAGTTTCCGAATAGAAACTTCGCACCCATCGTTTCATTTTTGCAAATAAATAACTCGCGCGATAAAACGAATATTTTGGAGTTTCGCTAATTGGCGATAAGAATCAACGAAAATGTAACGAGGACGAAGAAGACAGACGCGTCGGACAGACGAATCGTCACTTTCGTCCCGCATTCGTTTCACAAGCGTATCGACTGCACCGCGAGTGACTTCGGTCGGCCTGTTGCGCAATTCCCGCGCCACGAGCCTTTATTACAATTGCGCTACCAACTTGCCACGTATTCGTTCCGTTGAGGCGGTAGCGCCGCGACGCTATAAGTTGGTGAAGGTAGGTACTGAACAGTGGTGTGGTATTAGGCTGCCGAATAGTTGTGAAATATACGTAAAAAAAAGGAACGTGGTTCCATTCCGTTCCTAGGTTAAATTCACATTCTACCGTTTCTACTGTCTACCTGCTTACTGTATTCCGTGAGTAATCAGCTGATAGTGTACACACACGCGCATATATATATATATATATTACCAAACTGGAACAGATAAATGATTACACCGATATCCGGTGGCACTGGCACTGACAGTACAAGTTAAGTCAGATTGCCTGTAATCTCCTTCACTTTTTTCTATCCCTCCTCTTTGCCAGTCCTCTCTCTCTCTCTCTCGCTCTCTCTCTCTCCTACTACCTAAAACCAGTAGAACAGCTTCGACATAGAAACATGCAAGCAGCCGTACGTATCGACCTGCGGCCAAACTCCACTTTGACGATTGAGCCAACAGCTGTCACCGCGTGAAAACGAAAGTGGCCCAAGTTATTGTCGTCCAAGAAATGATGACCATGTATCGATTACTCCAGCGGACGTGCAGTCATGTGTGATAAAAGCTATATATATACATACATATAGACACCAGCAAAGAGAGATTGGCCCACACCTGAACAATTGTTTTTCAGTGTGAACAATTCCTCGTCCGGTCGTAAGGAATTGCGCAAAACGTCATATACGCCAGTTACTTATTATTATTATTTAACCACGGCACTTTACGTATCCATGCTACTTTCTATACTTAACCCTTTCACGACCTTTTTAGCACGAGCCACGAATTTTATAACGAACCATCGGCAATCCCGTATCGCACAATGATTCTAATCAGCCGCCACCCTGTGTTATCGGATCTATTAAATCTAACTGATAACCCATTATTATTCCACTTCACGGTAATACCAATTAAGTCCTATTCGATATTTCTTCCACGCGTCCATCCCGTAACGAAGTACGTACGAGTCTGTCTACGGTCTTTCAACGAACCTGTTGTACAGTCAGCTCCAAATTATACGAAGGATATTAGCAGCATTGCTGTCACGTATAGATATACATATATTTACCGGCTTTAACAAAAGTTACCAGCGAGGCCCACCAGAGAGCAGCCTGTGCATTTTTATTGACAGGATGTTACCCCTGGTCTCTCGATCCCAGTTCGCTGGTTCAACCAGTTGGATGGCTAGCTGGTTCCGTAGCTGGTTCGCCAAATGGCCTATAAGCACGACAGCTTCGACACTCGCGGTTGTGTCTCCGTATCTCTGGCCAGGAGTACCAACCAATGTTCTCGTATATAATTTAGGGATACGTGTATGAATTTACTATTGGCAGCACTGTCCTGTATCTGGTCCTACGTGGATACTATAGATATTGGTGACTGTATATATGTATATAGATTTTTCACTGATTACACTCGTCTTACCAGCTACCAGTTTTCTATGTTATATTTATATGGAAATGGCTGTTGCCGGTGCTACTTCGCGATAGTTACTCACGGTAGCATGGCGAATCGATTCACTCGGCATCGAGAGACGTTTTCAGCCTTCTATAACGCCAGAGCTGATCCATATGGTAGGTTGGAGGTGGACGGAGGTGGACGGAGGTGGATGAGATCGGTAATCGGTTTCTCGACGACGACGATTCTCTGGACCGATTACGAATAAGAATTTTTCTCAAGTTTGTAACAGACCCAACGACAGAGTAATCCTTGTGATCGATCACGCGTGACTCTTTGGTCCAGTTTTTCTCAAGATACTCCCGCGTTCACGATCCTCCACGTTTCGATCGATCGATCGATCGATCCATTTCTATTGTCCTCCTTTGCATCTGTGTACGGGGCAAGTCATGAAGAAGCCTTCTCTATTGTCCTCGAGAGTTGCATCACTATTGTATATAGCTATATACCGTGTGCGATAGTACAGGATCGTAAGTTCTCAGGAAATTTGAAAAATTCGAGTAATTCTGTAATTGACAATCAGTTGCGTAATGGATTTTGTGATTTATAATTGCGTTGACAAAAATAAAATGGAGTATGTCGACGTATGAATAAGATAGAAATATATTAGATCGAGGTGAGTAAGGGTGAATTGACTATAGGTGAAGATAGGCATAAGGATCGTGCACGGTAAATTTTCGTATCAACTTTCTCCCATAGATCCTAAACGGTGACTTCGTGGATCGCTCCCATTCGGGACTCGCGAGTATAAAAGGAGAAGGAGACTGCGAGGAGGCGACAGAATCCGGGAGATCTAATCTCTAGGAGCATCTTCCGCGTTTCTATGATCTCGCAGCGACAAGATCAAAATTGATCTTTTGCAGGGGAAATTTTTTGACATTGTTTTCGAGAATTATGAAATTTTGTGCTGATTGGATGCTGGACAAAAATTTATAAATTTTAAGGAGCGATCGCTGAGAGGATCCCACAAGCTACGTTCTATGGGTTTAGAGTACTCAAAGATACCACCTTTCGGTCCATAAAAAAAAAAGCTCAAGAAAGTCGATTAAGTCGATTAAGATTTAAAATGCCCAAGTACCTCGAGTGTTTTTAATCATAATTATAAATAAATCTCAAAGTGTCTGTCAATATAATTGAAAGTAATTGCTCAAGCAACATTTCGCTCGTCACGAGTGTATAGTCAGAGAACTTTTCTAATCCGTAGGAGAAAATCTGGTGAACTACGAAACCATGACGATTTGGCTTTTTGCCCTGGGATCGACGGCCCGTAGAGTTTCGATAAAATTCACCGACGCTTTCTCTGAATAACGTAAAAGAAATCGATCGCCAATTACGAAAACGTAAAAGTCTTTGCGTCGTAATATCGATATGTTGGACCAAGTCGATATCGGGATGCAAGCTCGAGCCTCGGCCGAGCCATTAATCGATCCTGTTCATCCTGTCTCAAGCAATGAGCATAGCTGTAAGCGAAACGACCAACCCGGCAGCAAAAGACGATATGGAATTGAGCGAAGAAGCAAGTGAGCAAAGGAGCAAAGGAGCAAAGGAATGAGTTACTGAGATACTGAGGTAGTGAGGTAGTGGCTGGTTGAGACGTACCCAATGGGTCTTCGAACTCGTAAGATACAGCTTTCCATATGGGACGTACTGGATCCGCGGGCGTGCAGGCGCTTCGGCCTAATGAGAATGAGCTAATGGCGTCTAAAGTCTAAAGATCTCGCAGCGGCAGAATCTCGATACGTCGGTTAGCGCAGCGGCAGCACTCTGGACTCCGCGAGCAGAGCCAGAGCCTGAAGGTGCAGAACGCGGAAGCTACGTGCTCTGCGATAAAATCGAAAAACCGTCTGGCGGAGAACTGGAAAAAAAGTGCTCGAGACCAGTTAGAAAAATCACGGATGCAGAATCATCCAGCTGCCATGTATAGTAATGGCTCGTACGTATGGCTCATAACAAATAGTAAATCTTAAAGAGCTAAGAATCTACCATGGGAACCCACGATAAAATCTTATCATCCAATAGAAATAAGACATGGTCCAAGATACCGATCTTCAGATCGTACGATCTTTTATGAATCTCACGAGAAAGATACAGTGTCATGACAGAAGCATCTTTGGCTCCGTGCGTTTACGCGTATAGCGGTATCTCTCGGATGCTGTGAGCGAAGAGGAGATAAAAGATTAAAAGGACGAGCAGTACATAGGAAGAGCCACGAGCAACTCATCCGAGTCCGTACCTTGGTCCTAGCCGGTAAGAGTTCATCCTATTCCCCCTTTGCCTTCCCGTTCAGCCGCAGCGTGGGAACCCAGAAGGCAGAGCTAAACTACCATGAATTAAGCGACTGGTAGTTGCTGGCGTTGATGATCCCGACCAGCAACGTGGTCTTCGGTGCGGGACGTTTCCCTTGCGGAAAACGCAGAGACAGCTCAGCCCAGAGGGCACGGGAGGTGGTGAAAGGAGGTGCGCGTCAGGGTATCGTTCAGAAAGAGACGAGCAAGATGAACCCAGGTCCATTCACTGCGCCAGAAGATATACGCGGACGCCTATGGTCATCCTGGACCATGTGCTTGAGTCGGAGTCTGTAACCGTGGTAACGAGTGACGACAGCTGCTAGCCGAGAGCATCTCAGAGTTATGCGCCGTGCAAACGAACGATTTGCATTGCTGCTAGCTCCTGAGTCATTCGAGACAACAATAACGAGCAGCGGGAAGATAACGCCCGGTGATAAGACCGACAGATCGGTCTGATCGTCAGGTACAAATTAAAGGGTTAAAATTTTAATTTCACCGCGTTACAGTTAGGAACCAGAAGAAAATCGAGGAAGGAAGCAAAGGAAGGAAAGACAGATAACGATTGGAGCGAATGAAGTGGAATCGAGGTCCCTGAAAAAAAAAAAAAAAAAAACCGTAACAGTCATTTCCGTAGTGGATGAACGCTGGAGCAGCGATGCGTTCAAGCAAGATATCTACTTCTTCTGATTCTTCTTCTTCCACTGTCACTTCCGTGGCTGTCATTGGCTATCTCCCTTTCTCGCTACATGGACACAACCCTAATGACAGCTGACGGCTAGCTGCCAGCTCGTAATCAGTTTTCGCAAGAATCGATCGATCGACCAATCGGATAATTGATCGATCAACCAACAAAGTCCTATTGTGACGTGGTCTATTTAACACTGAGTGAAACCGGGAACGGAGACTCGGTACGAAATCCCATCGAAAAAAATAATCGACGAGTAAAAAGATGACATTACAACGAATTACAACAATTGAGAATACTAAATTACTCAACGGCTTATCTACGAGAGATACGGTAAATTGAACGTCTGCGAACTTTGTTCCCATCGCCGATAATCTCCCTCCAGCCCCTCGCCCGACACGCCGACGTCTTCTCTGCGCGCCGTGCGATAAACAATTTCAATGCGACGCCTCCAGGAAATAAATAACTAGGTAAAGAGGGCAAAGCGCAGACTCGACGGCGTTTCCGGTACGGGCGTCGATTATGGGAGCAATTATCGATAGACGCCGCGACGCTTCCATAAATCCTGAACGACCGTCAGTCACCTTCTCCGCCGCTGCCACCACCTCCTCCTCCTCCTCCTTCGCCCCCCCTTCCCCTCCACCTTCCCCTCCTGCCGTCTTCCACGATACCGTTTCAACTAATAACAAGCGAAGGTCGCTCCTGTACTGTTGGCAAGACGCGTGACGCGTTAACGCACTTGCTCCGCGTTACGCACAGCTCGTGCTGCCAACCTGCAAAAACTTTGCGAAGGCCTCCCACGTGAACCTTGTAATAGTTGGATCGAACAGCCTCCAGGACTGCCGTTTCTCAAGTCCATAAGGCAATTAGCGACACGGCGTACCTGCACGAGAACGACAGGACCGACGCGACAATTAAACTCCGCCTATCGAGAGTTCAGCGTCCATTGTCAACTTGCCTGAGTCAACATTGAATACCCGTATCTCGAATTCGCCAATTTGACGAAGTCCGTTAATAAAAGTTTAACGGTTCTAACAATCAAAATAATATTATCTCCCGCGAGGCGTCGCGATGCCTTCAGAGAGAGAAAAAAAGCCATGCGGAGTCTCTTCCCCATTGTAAAGTAGCTCCGCGCTCTACGAAGGAATCCGTACCATGCGGTACCGCGTGCAGCTATACGTATATCTACTCCCGTCTACCGCAGCGCTTCGATAGCCGCATGGAAACTCGGCTTGATGTCGACGGCAATAGGTCGTCAAGAAATTGGCGTTTGCTCGGTGAAAGTGTTAGATAATCGGTGGGACCACACGGGCCATGGACTACTTTTGACTTGGTCGGAACACGGACTTCTCATTTTTATCATATCCCCAAATTTCGAGCGTCTTTAACATTTTTTGTCGATCGAAGTAAAATCTAAGCGTTCTTCGAATACGCGTCAAACGTCGAGACGTTTTTCAATTGATTTGCAGACGTTATTACGAGCCGTCATAGATCCCACTGTACTATAGAACGTAATTAGGTTAGGTTCGGTAGCATAATAAAGTGCCGCCACCACCACCACCACCACCACCACCACCGTCACTGTTACCGTGTCTCTGCGATACGGATGTGCATATTAACCCATTTAGATCCGTTACGTATGGTCGATGCGTGTTACGCATTATGTAGGCTGTCAGCCAGTTTCGTACTGGATGAGGGACTTGATAGTTCCTCCGGTGTAATAGCTTCGAGACACGTGCCCCGCCCACCGACGACGTTCGCGAGGACCTGGCAATTATGGGCACAGCCGTAGGCAACGTTCAGCGTATAACTATATATATGCGTCTGTGCGTCTGTGCGTCTGTGCGTATATATTAGACAGGGAAATCTTAGAGACTTTAAAAAGTATACATAGGAGTTTCGATATTTGCCCGTCAGTCCCGCGCGAGTGTTAGACGCCACGCAAGAAAGTCGTTGCGATTAAAGCATTAAGTTATTAGGGAGCCAAACCAGTTTCCCCAGCGAGACTGACGCACCCTGCGAACAGAACGACGTAAAGAGGCCACAGGGATTTACATTAGTATCCCGAATCCTCGTTTTCACGTAGTCGAGAAAGTATCGCTCAAACTGGAGCTTTCGTCAGTCGCGTTAAGGCGAGTTCACAAGTGCACCTCTTTGCCGAACTTTCTCGTGATTTCCAATCGGCGCCACGCTTGGATCATTTACAGGCATCTTCCCCCCCCCCCCCCTCCCTCCTCCCTCTCAAACTGCTAGTTATTCTCTCAGCACCCTAACCCTTTCGATCTCTTCTACGACGGAAGAGTCGACGGAGACCGTCGATAATTTCCGTCGTTGGATTTCGAGTCGTCTGGGAATTTGGTCTCGGCCTAAGTAGTAAGAGACACCCGAAAGATACTGACCAGACTGCAAGCCGATTGTCGCGTTATGCAAAATACGTCGAAGCTGGCGGCTGTAAACACGTTCGATCTGACTCATAGGAGGAAAGAGACGTAAGGGAGAAGGACGATAGGTACTGTGTACGGAGCAGAAGTAAAAAGTGTCGAGCAGCGAGAAGGAAGAAAGTCTGTATAGATCGACGGACAAAATTTGAGATATAGATCGACGGACGACGAACGACGAATAGCGGAGGAAGATTAATGGAAGAGGAGAACAAACAGAAAAGAGAGAAGAGAAAAGCGAAGAGGCTGCCAAGAGACGGGTATTATCCAAGTGGCAAAACTGCGCAGTAGTCTAGCGTCGCTTCGGAGTCGCGTTATCGTTCAATATTTGCTGATAAGTTACACG
>JARPRH010000744.1:79435-90761 GCA_031763665.1 Calameuta haemorrhoidalis
ATTAATTGACTCACCTTTAGACACTCGCCTTTAGGGAGTACCCTCGGTTCGTCCTGGTCGCGATTTCTCATCTGCGACCAGCGACCGGATGCGACGAGCGAACCAGCGAACTCCCCTGCGTTTTACGAGTTGCCGCTCACTTGCGTGCGCCGCGTTTCGGTTCGTGCGCAATGAGCGACCGTAAGGCTTAGAAACTCCTATAGGAACAGGTACACCTACTCTAAGACTCGGCTGGGATCGTCGCGACCCGTAAAGTCCTGGATGTTCGTTTTCATCTTTATTTCCCTTTCTCCATGACTTTTTTTTGCGAAAGACAAGGCGGTACGCGCAACGCTGCGGTCTCGGCGACAGAACTGAAACCAGCAGTGCAGAATCCGCGCTCAAAGAAATCTTGCGGTTGGCCTATAAATCTTTGGACCAATAACGCAGCCTCCTCTGTAGACATCTTTCTAGCCACCTGCAGCTACACATAGAAACTCTCCTCGGGCGACAATGCAGCGACTTTCGCCGGATTCTCATAAATTGACTTACCCTTTGACACAGATGTTTAACATAACCTATTAGCCGTACCATTATTATACGTACATTCCCCTGGATCCTGCAATTTCTCTAGGATCCATCCTATCGAGCGCACTAACGAGAACTTCTAATGGAACTAATTGTTAATAGTAAATAGCGAACCGACCGACAGTTTTTATCTCCTGTCCAAGATTGTAGCGTTACAACATTATATAATAGCATTACTCAAATTACACATCCACGGTTCGCTGCGTTTCTCTATGCTCCGTGCATCTTTCTCTCTTTCTCTCTCTCTTTCTCCATACTTTGTCATTTCCCTCCTCTTTCGCTTCTTCGTACTTTCCTATCCCAGGATTCTAAACTGCTGACAGTTATTCCTTAACGTTTCAAGCGTTATTACACGAGGTGAGAATCGCACCTATATTCATACCGTATTAATATCGCAATACAAATTGGCATTGAAGATCATTGTAATTACCGGGCGAGCCGTTACTTTCCGAGTAGTCGATTATTAGACTCTTCGTGACTAAGAGCCATCTTCACGGTTCACTCGTATTCTCTTCGTTCTCCTTGTTCTACTCTCTCTCTCGCTCTCTTTCACTATCCATCATCCAATCCAACCTATATTCATAACGTAGTTTCATTACGAACGCTTTCTTAATTGGTTTCAACTATCGCGACACCCTTAGCATCATATCCACCGTTTTACACTCACCGGTCCTGAGCCAAACCTAACCTACGTCCACGTCCACAACCACTCACAGGATCCAACGGTACCAACATGACGGTACCAAACCGCCATAGGCCACTCGACACGACGTCTAGCAGCGTCTTCATAAATAATAGAAGCGTCTTCGTCCTCCTCGTGCGATTACCCCTGCGCCGGTAAGGGGAAAGAAAATGCAGTAGGGGGTTGGAGGGGCGGGGAGGGGGGGGGGATTAGGGGGGACACAGAGAAGACAGATAAGGTTGTTATCTATTTGCCGAGAATTATTTATCGGATATTCTCTTCCATGGAGAAAAGAAGTGGCGATATAAAGGCTACGAGAGAGAAGATAGAGTCGACCGAGGTCAGAGGTCGTGGGGGCTACAGAGCCTGAGAACCTTAGGACCTCAGTGCGGGAAGACGTGGTAAGGGGTCGCGAACGGGCTAATTAAAACTTACGAAATGCACTTTGATTAAGTAAAGCTCGAAAACAAAAAAGGACCAAGAGTCTAAGTGTATAAATGCATTATGGGTTGCGACTTTACGACGGGACCTCCTGACTGCACCCCTCCCCCCTCCCAACCCCCTTGACTATCCCCCCCCAACTTAACCCTCTTTGCACCCTCGGACTTTTACGCTGTTACCATCCCCATTACCCGCGTTAGCTCTGTCTCATTTTATTTTTTTTATTTTTTAACATTTATCCCCTCTCCTTCCTGTCTTCGTAAGAGACTCGCCAAACTCACGGAACTTAACGCAAATTACGTTCCGTCAATTTATAAACTATTTATCAGCGACCATTATTGGACGCGAGACCGACCGACCGTAACCGTCTGAGCTTTTCCTTCTCGCAAGCACCGAGTATCACTTTCCAATTTCCAATTCCAATTTCAATTTCGATCGTGACGTCCCTGCCCCGCCGCTCCCCCTCTCCGGCCCAGCCGACACTATTCCCATCTTCCGGTGTCTCGATTATTCCCCTCCTTCCCCTCTTGCCCCACCACTCGCCAGTCTATCGTCGCCTCTGAATTCTTAACGGCGACCTTCCTTCTTTCTCCTCTTCGTATTCCGCTGGATCCTCTTTAAGGCCGAGCGTTAAGACGAGAGAGAGTAATCATTTATTCTTACACGATAAATACATTTATGAGAATATGGAACACGGCTCTTAAAGTGTCCAGATATAAAAATGGCCGTCATTAAGATCGACACGATGCTTTAGCTTTCTCTAGAATAATTGCCGTATCGGCCGATTGGCGATTCATCCACTCTTGCGTAATTACAATAGAACGACCCGTCGAGACAGCGTCGGCTGGCGTCCCCGGGCGTCCCTTGTACCGACGCAACGAGTCGCTATGCAAATGATTCCTGGTGACGGTGGCGTCGTCAGAGAAATCCTTGACTGACGGGAGCGACCAGGTAAGTGTCACGGTTCACGGGTGCCCCGCTCTTGCGATAATAAAAGCTTCATCGTCAATCAGAATCAGTGGGGGATTTTGAAAATTTTTTTCTATGTTAACAAAAAAATTTGATTTTAAATTACAATAAATTAAATCGTTCAAATCTCAATTTGTAATTTACAATGCTTCGAGCTTCGCTTATTACACATGTATAAATTCAGTATGTGGTCAGTGAAATTGGTGAAAGTAAAAAAAAAAGTGAAATGAAGAAAACGGAAAAAAAAGAGCAACTAGAAAATTCTACGCGTTATTCTCAATAATGATTCTCAACGTAGCGTCCGGCTTTCATGTCGCGCAAACACGAATTTCCTTTGACAGTTTCGCCCGCGCAAAATGAGAAGGGAGCTTTCGAAATTTTGTGAAAAAGGACTCACACAGCTTCAAGCAATCTCACGCACACGCAACTCTCATATGAAATCCCAAACGCCATACACAAACAGCATCCAGGTATTCGACTGCCCTTTCGCCGATCCGAAAGCTCGTTACAGATGTGTCCTGCTGCCAGGTCGTGGATGCTGGCTGTACCACCCACTGTATATCTGTATTACTAAAGCCTGATCAAATCCAGCTGTCGAGCCTACTCGACGTAGAGGCGCATCGCGCTTTTCCGCGGCTTCGTTAAAAAAGAAAAATGGTCGACATTGCTACGGCAGAAAAAAAGAAAAAAAAGGTCAACCCAGCGACCTTTACCAGACACATGTCCAGGTCGTTCGACAGTCGAGATAAAATGATGAATAAAATTCCCAAAAAAATTTCTAGCTCCGATCCTCCCCTCATTCGCCATCGACATCTGTACTCGATACGCAGAACACGCGAGCAGTGGCAAAAGAAGACACATGTGATCCCGCCATGTTATTCGTGTCGCTTCTATGCTAACGCTGCCTTGAAGCTTTGTATACTCGTAGCTCGACGTTCTACAAACAAGAACCTTTTGAGTCTTTAGGAAAAGATAGCTCGGCGCACGACAGGACGAACCGTATGGTGTATCGCTGGTACAGTGAGTCGATCCAACTGGAGAGGTCGTGACCCGAGCATTGTTCGTTCCGCGATATGATCTTACGATTCTCGGGCACGGCCCGTGGGCCCTGTGACAAGGTATGTATGTACATATAGGTATGTTCATGTGTGTTCACATGTGCGCATAGCGAGTCGACTACGTGCCCCCATTATGCTGGGAGTCCATACGCATTTGTATAAGGCGGCTGCCACCGAAGTGGGCAGGACTTGGTGCAGAGAGAAAGGAGCTAAGGATATTCGTACGTAACGCAATGATCCTCTGGCACTCGTGCCGAATCTTGATCTTTACTTTTTTTTTTGGGAAATTTAAAGAGAATTCTCGGTTGGGAAATTGGATAAATTTTTTGTGGCTACTGTACTGGCGTAACGCTTGATGTAACGGGTGAGATCGAGGTTATGGATGCAGCTTTAGATTTTTTTGAAAAAAAAATTCAACTCTCTCACGTCATAATTAAGCAGGTCGTCGCGGTGGAGGATCGGGACACCTTCTTCGGCAAGGTGGGATCCTCGAGTCGTGACTGGGAGACCCTGGTATCGATCCGAGTAGAACTGAAAGTCCTGAGGGTTGGCAACACGCACGTTATTCAGCCACGCACGCACCTTGACGTTCTGCACTCGATGCGGTGTTATGTTGGTAGTGTAAATTTTGAAAATTTTTTACAAAAATTCCGTTAAAAAAATGTCGATGGGAACGATGTCAAAGATAAGTAAACGATAGGATGATTTGATTGAGTTTACAATCCAGTATAAAATTCATCGACCGTGCATCGGTCTTCTAGGATCGTAACGACCTGGCGTCGCGACGCGTCGCACGTAAATCATAGCGAGATGAAAGCATGAAAAAGCCAGCGTATAAAAAGCCATCTAATCCAGCCGCTTTACTCATTGATAATAAAATCCTCCAGATAAATGCTGCTTAACGACTGGACGTCGTAAGGCATATTAACGCTCCATAAGGCAACGTCCTTTTCTATCTTCTTGTCTTCCCCGTCCTTACTTCCTTCTCTCTCCAACGTCCCAGCGCCGTATATTATTCTCGCCCGACACCCGTTACGTATATCGGGAGAGAGAGAGAGAGAAGACACGATGCCTATCGGGAACGATAAAAAAGGAGAAAAGTCAAGAAGTAAAAAGGCGAATAAAAAAAAAGAGAGACGGAAATCCAAAGGCGTGGCTTTTGGGTCCAGCTTCATCCAGCCTCTTCCTTTACGAGAGATTAAGTCCTTCATGACATTTCACGCTCGTAGCCACCCTCGCTCACGATTCCCGCGACCCTCCCCGCTATGGCGAATATCCTGGTCAATAACTCGTCCCTCGGTCAGGATGCCTCGTAAACCTTATAATTGCCATTAATTCGCAATTGCCGCTCCCATACCTGCAGTGTCTCCGATCCGATTCGCCATAGGAAACCGGGAACGTGACGTCAGGAGATGTGCAACTGCGATCAGGAGTAACGTAGCGAGAGGATGAGGTCGCAGATCAGGGGGGGTGGGGATGGAAGATGCATTTGAATGGGACGACGATGTGAATTCCAGCATCCAGCCGATGCAGCCAGTGCAGTCGGTGCAGCCAGTGCATCGGATCAGGCTGCATGCCGGAGCGAGATGGGGGTTTGACTAGGCACCAGGTACACACTGGGTACACAGCAGATACAGAGCAGACACAGTGAGCACCCTGCTCTCTACGGTTGGTACTGCTAGGTGAAGCTGCGGTAATTAATTTTCGATGTATCAACCCGAGGCGATGGGCCTCCTAGTTATTGGGGCGTATTAATGCACCGTAACGCTGATAATTAATCGTAATTCTGCTTCGAGGATCGATGCGAAACATTTAGTTACGGCCAATGAGTCGTCGTTCATCTCCGTGTCGATCATTGATCATGGACCAAGTCATTTTTGATCTTTGGATATATGCTTGTATTTGTTATTTGTTTTGTATATCATCACCAGGGATTTTGTTGTATATGGGAACCCTCTTACGAGCCTCAATGTAATTTAGGATCAAGTATCCGTTTCCGGTTCCTCCTTCAGGACGGAACGTCAGCACGTGCCCTTTCACCTTTTGGATTTTTTGCTCTTTCGCGCCTTATGACGTGACGTCACACGAGTACCTTTTACATCTGGCGGCTTCTTTAACTCTTTCAGCCAGAAAGACTCGCCGTCGCGACGCTACGTATTAATTCGGACGTAGACGTCGTAATGACGTCGACACTCTTTTGTGTGTTTTATTTCTTTGCTATTCTCTAGTCACGATTTCTTCTTGTTGTTGATGAATGTCACTTTGCTCTTTGATCTTCTTCTTTTTTTTATTTGCAACTTCATTATTTTCTGTACGTCGCCGAATCTACTGCTTGTGAAGTTTTTAGATTTTCATGCAATACGGAGGCTCAATGTTGAAGACTTTTTTTATATAGTTTCGTACTGCTTGGTTTTTTTTGTTTTACGTGTCTTGTTTGTATGTACCAAGGAAGGGAGATAGGGAAGGTATGTGATAAAGGGGAGGGATTGCCGACCGCGAGACGCCGGGCGTCTATCTATGGGCGTCGTTAAGTCTCATGTATAATGCAATGTCCAGGAGTGTAAAGAGAAAAAGGAAGAAAAGGGCAGGAAGCAGGGAAAGGGATAAGAAGGAAGGAGATAATGCCTCTGCGAAAGTAACGCGAAAAGCACAGCGGTTGATGGAGTACTTGAGATAATATCTTGCATCGGTAGAGCGAGAGAGAGAGAGAGAGAGAGAGAGAGCCCACTTATCGCCAATTTCGACTGTACCCGTAGATTCGCGTCGTCCACTATATAGTACACGATATCCGCCAACCCAAAGTACCATTCCGAAGCAGCATCCTGGTCCAGATGAACGGGTCAGAGAATTTCCCTATTATCCTTTCCATGCATTCTATAGCATCAGTGCACCTGGGTAAGAATCCTCATGATATTTCACAGCAAAACTGGTGTTTCCAGAAAACATGAAAAAAGATTCAAACGCGTGCGGACGCCGTCAAAAATGAAGACGGTGCAAAGTGAAAGTGACAAAGGTGCGAGAGAGAGCAAAAGAGAGAAGGAGAAATGGAGAAAGAAGAAAGGAGGAAAAGCCGGCCGAAAAATTGTCATCCCGCGCAAGTTGATGGGTTCATACGAAGATTTAAAAAGGCCGAACGGTAGACGCAGCCTGAGTTATCAGGCTTTTTGGAGAATAAAGCGTCCCGACGCCCGAGCATAATTTTCATTTTTAACAGCGCCAAAACCTTCCACCAGAAGTGGGACCTCGGCATTGTTAAGGTCCAACATTTTTTCTCCCTCGCATTTCGGCTTCTGGTTTCACCAGAAACGACGAGAAAAAAAAACGATCGATCCAGGGTAGAAAGCTGGCATGGCGACTGGGAATTAGAAACGAAAAGGTGAACGAAGGGACAGTAGTGCTGCCTTACCGGTACAAAAGAACGTAACCCGTACGAAGATGAGGATGAGGATGAAGATAGAAGGAGCCAAGGAAAACATAGACACGGTCTGCGATCCCCGAAGGTAGAAACGCTTCGAAAATACTAATTCAATCCTGAAGATACCTTTGCTCCCCCTTTTCTGTTTTTCTTTCAGCCCCCTTCCCACCTTCTGCGTCCTGGCCACCCTTTGGATCCTCTCTCGAATCTCGTGTCACGTGTTTCTCCAGCTTCTCTCTCGCCTCTTCTTCTTCTTCTTCCTCTTTTTCTTCTTCTCCTCCTCCTTCTACCACTACTTCTACTTCCACTCTGAAGTCTCTCTAGGTCCCTCCGGCCCAAGTCTCATTTTTATTGCTCCTTGCCGCGTTACGCTGTTATGGCGTTACGGCCCAGCCACCCCCCTGTGTACAGCCCCTCCCCCCCTTCTACCATCGCTATTCCAACCTTCTCGCCACCTTTTCCCAAGGTTCCCTCAACCTCCTCCCTCCTTCGTGCCAACCTTCTCTACACCCTTTTCATCCCGAGCTGCAAAAGCATTTTCTCCACTGGGAAAACTGCTGGTCTCGTGGAGAGATAGCCATTGCCCTGGGGCCATTCGCGTCTAGATTTACTTTGAATCAGAGACCGTGTACTGAAAATAAAGGAAAAGAAGGTGCAGCGACAAAAACAATAAAACTAAGAAAATCAGCAGAAAAGCCAAGTTGAGTCAACAATGAAATTTTGATTTCCGGATACGAATTTTATCGCCACTGAAACTGAGCGATGGACGCAGGATCCGTCAGAGTATCTAACAGTCTAGATCTTGCGTTCTCAATCTAAGCTCATCCGCGCCTTCATCCAAAGAGGATAAAAGAAGCGGAGGAATGAAACGAAGGAAGAGGATCCCAACAATCTCGGCTAGCCGTAGCTAAAGCGTCATCCCCCCCTCTCGCCCCCCCGCCACTACTTTTACTCTCTTACCCTTTTAACCCTTTTACCTTCTACTCCTTTGCTCTTTGTGCCTCCCCCCTCCCTCCCCCTCTCGCTCGCTCTCTCTCTCTCCCCCCCTTTGGATATTTGCGGAGCTTTGTCTTGTCAACAGCCTGCAGCTTAAATATACGTCGCTAATGGCGCGGGGTCGCAGGATACAAAGAGCCCGCGGATGCCTTGAAATGTTTATTTATAATTTGACCGTGGTCAAAAACAAGAGAAAACATATCCTACGCGTCCAAGAGGGAAGCCCGCAGACAGCAAACATGCCAACTAGCTCTAATCGCTCTTCACTCTTGCGTAACGATCGAATCCGTTGGAATTGGAGTGAAATTCCTGTGAGACGTGAGATAAGAAAAAAAAAAGTACAATCAACTTTGAAAAACGAGTGCGGTAAAGTTTAGCCCAGGTTGACGAAGTCGAAGGTGATAAAAATGTCTTAATTAAAATTGCAAAAAGCAAGACGACGTTAGAATCGAATGCAGTAACCAGTGAATTAGCAGCAATTAATCACACAATAGGCATTCAGGCAGGTTAACGCCTTTACACTGGAGCCAGGTGTAATTAAGTCGTAATTACACTCTTTACCGGCTGATACCTCAGCATCCTCAGAGACTCGTCCAACAAGGACATCCAACCTGAAGAGGAGCATAAGAGCCGAGGCTGGTCCATGGGATGCTGCGAGAACACGCAGAAGCTTTCATGACGACGTAGGATCACTGGTGGCCCAAGGCAAACGGAGAAAAACAAGATGAGCGACCAGGTTACCAAGCCATCTCGTGGAAGAGGCTGTGTGGAGTCAGAAAGAGCATGGAGTCCAGAAATAGATGGTCGGACGGGGTTGACAAGCGTCAGGGAAGCTTTCAAGACCGCTTTCAATCCCTTCGCTGACTCTGCCCTCGTACACCCCAGCAGTCTAGCAGCATCGAGCCTGAGTCAACCCTTGCGGAGCACATCATCCCCATTCATCTTCTTTCATCCTTATCTTCGCGAGCGAATCCTGCCTCACGAAGATCATGTCGACCTGCAGCCTCCCAAAGGACCTTTTTTGGATATGCAAATAATCAGCGTAAAACGCACCAACTCGGCCCCAATTTTTAGCCTCCTATCACACCAGCTCTTCTTTCGTTCTCAATCCGAGGCTCTGGTCCAGGTTGGATGTCCCTGGACGCCAATGGGGTACGCACCCACCCCGAGACGTCTGGGATGCTGGGGACATAGGTTTTCGGTAGAGATATCGGAATTTCAAATTGAATGCTTCCAGTGATGCTGGCACAGTGCGGTTTCACACGCTGCGGAATACTCGGCGAGTTCGCTCTATGAATTAAAGATCCAACCATCCCGTCGGTCCATCCATCTTTCCGCATACGGCAGACCCAACGAGACTACCGAACACTTCACTCTGGACTCCTATCGTGCTTGGACCATCTTCCACAGCCACCACGTACAGAATACGACTGTTCCATCTTACTGCTATATTTCTCATTTTCATCAGGCATTTCTCTTTTTCATTAAAACCCAAAGTTGCATCGTGTAAATTGTTCTTTCGTAAATGCCCAAGACTCAAACTTTTTGCTACGTACCGACACACGATATTGTTACTTACGGTAAGAAAACTTTAAGAAAAGTAGCTATTGCCTTGCCCTTTTTTTTTTCTTCTAATAAAAGGACACCCGGTACCGCCGGCGCTATCAGTCAGGTAACTGATATAGATAGCAACGAGAATCGCAGGTCACTGCAATGCGGCTGGTGCCAGTCGGTCAATAGGCAGGCAGCCAGGCAGGCAGACGACTCGGTCCAAAATCTAAATAACCTGCACGAGGTGCTGGTCCTCCTCCCTCCTCCCTCCCCCCTAACACCCACTCTATGTAACAACCCTCTGACCCACTTTCATCCCTTCAGGAATAAATTACAGCGCTGACAATCTCTCAGGATCCCTAGGTCCCTCCTCATATTCTCCTACTGTAATTATTCCATTGTTTAAGATTTTGAAAATTGTCACCCGGTATATAACGACCTGTACACCTCGACGTTGTACGGCGCCGAATGTCCAACCGACTGATTGCATCCTCAGGGATTACAAAGGCATCGCTTATGGATTCTCCCAAGAGTCTTCTGACCCCGATGCACGGGTCCATATCCTGAAACTGGGATGCTGCGCGTATCTCCAGAAACATGTATCACCATTATACTCAGATGTTTGACAAATACGAAATCCCACCGAGTAATAAATTTGAATGGACTCTAGCGACGTGGTATAGAAAGCAGACATCCCTATTCTGCTTTCCGCACGTGTCACCACCCCCTAACCACCCACCGCCCTTGTTACCTTTTTACTTTTTCTTCGCCACCCCTCTTTTTTCTCTTTTCCACTGTCCCCTCCTTTAGTTCGGGATTCGCGTTTATCGACTATATACATATATAAATGACTGTCCACAGCGAGCGGCAGAAATTCCTTGAGAACTCGGCAGAAGATATCGCTCTTGGAAACGGACGACTAGGGACGAGGATTAATTCGGGATAAATCATCCAAGTCCTGGTGATAGATGTGCTGAGGGATTCGAATCGACAGACACCCCCTTCGGTTCCTGCCCGGAGAAAAAGAAAAAGAAAGCTAATGACAGAGAAACCAGACTCGTACCTATATCGTGACCCGCCATTGCTATCATGACCATGATGGACCATCCGCTGGTACTCGGAGTCTGTGATCGATCTCAAAATCCATAGAGACTCGAGATCATCTTCCGTGATCATTTTTAGGTAGTTCCTGGAGAGGAATGCGGAATTAAAAAAATATGGTCCATAGGAAGACAACAGCTGTTCGCAGGACGCAGAGATGCATTTGCATCTGCAACCGTAGAAGAGAAACGATAGAATAAAGAATTCCATTGGTTTGAGGATCGCAGTGGTGATCTCGCAAGGAGTGTCCACTATGCATGCAAATTTTCCTGACTATATCTGAACTCAGTTCCGTAACTTCCGTTTCAACGAGACTTTAATTAAAGTCAGATTTCATAATGGGTACTTCCTCTGGCTCGAAATATTTTAAGCCGGCAGTCCTGTCCTGCCAGCGTGTACGGGGACAGGTCGGCCATTGGTCAAACTCCAAGCATTATTTTATTATATTCAGCATGTGTGTGAATATATATATTGTAAGGGATATCGGGGTAGGGGCGAAGAAAAGGGGCACCGAGAGTTCCGCAGATATCTAAATTTATTTATGGC
>JARPRH010000744.1:169954-187646 GCA_031763665.1 Calameuta haemorrhoidalis
GTTTTCTCCAACTGTTTAGTTACTTGTTTGCCAAGCAGATCCCGCTGCTGAATCTCCAGGCTTGCTTTATATTCCTCATATTGTACTTGTTTCATTCTGTAAGAAAAATAACTACCATTACATGATAAAAATTAGATTTCTCAGATTGAATACATACCTAACTACTGCCGCTTGTCTCTCGTGATAATCCCTCTGAAGAATCAAGGACTCTCTAGTAACTAACGAACAAAGGGAATTGACTAAAACAACAGAACCTTGACTAGAGGTGCTAGAAGTACGAAGATCCACCAGATTGTTTTCTATCTGTTTCCGAACTTCCTCAAGGAGACTGGCTACCTTTTCATGACACTCAGCAGCCTCTTCGAACCTCCTTTCTTTTAAAAGTGCTTCAGCTCGTCTCTGCCTTTCGTGTGCCTTCAGACAAAAACAAAATTCCTTTACATCAATCTCCCTAAACAAAAAATTGAAAATTCTCACGGTATGAGTAAATAACAAAAAGCGAAAAAGCTGCCAGTAAATTTCAAATTCTTGAACGATGCAATGGCATTTAAACCAATGGACCCAAATACATTTAGAATATTTACCAATGAATACGTAAATAGAGAGTCTACGCTCGAATGTCATCCAGATACACTTGCCAAAAATCCAATCCTCAAACGCTTTGAGTTACCGTAAAGTACAAAGGTCACAGAGTCTTATAATAATAACGCAAGAGATACCGTTCAAGAGCTAAAAAAGAATAGCTACTCACCACGTTCAAGGCAGAAGTCTCCATAACTGATCAGCTGATCGGGCAGCGAATCAAAAACAGTGAGGTACACATGCCGCCAGAATTTTTGGTGGGAACGTCAATGGACCAAAAGACAGAACGTACCATTGGTCGACGCAGAAAACATTTTACAAGAAGAACGTAAGATGGCGCCATTATATGTTGTCAGACGAAGCGCATTAGAACATACGCTGCTGCTTGCATTAAATATTGAACGAAGAAATAAGGACCGATGTCACAGTAGCCCGAACAGCCTCCAGCTATGCTAATGCAATCCTCACGTAAGACCTTGTGCGTCTCTTAATGTAAAAATATGAATTTCCCGCGATATCGAGTCTCTGGTCTCCCATTGAGAATTCCGCTTCGCTCCATTCATTTCCCGCAGCGATGTACTTTGCGTAGGATTAATTGTAGTCGACGCTCACAGCTCACATCAGAGCCCGTTGAGCAAAGCAACTTTCTCGCCCAGCCAAGAGCATGAATGAAACTGTGAATACTGAATGAATGAGCAACTTGATATATCCTCAGGAGTTTTCAATACATTGACGATAACTTCTACGGACCTGCGGAAAAGTAATGATACAATTTTTGGAATTAAATTCCTTGAAAATTATTCAGATTTATTGGAGAGTAAATAGTTAACGAAGATCTTATTCGAATCGTATCTATACCTATACAAGATAAAGGAACTGGAGGATCTTTCTTACTCGCTCCTCATATGTTCCTTTAATGGCGAATGGCCAAGGATTAAAAAGATCATTTTTTATTTTTTATTTCAGAACCAGCCTTTGATAGAGGATTTAAGCATGACTGGAGTAGATGTTCTGGCTATTTTATTGATCCTGGGAAACTGCGTGCTTGTTTCGGCTCAGGAATGTATCCAAGTCGATCCCAGGAACATCCGCTGTGCCTGTTTATTTGGCCGACTGGAAATTGTTTCTGTAGCTAATGCGACTGTGCAGAATGGGAATTGTACCATGATGCAAAATAAGTATGAATTTAAGTAAATGCCTCAGGTATAAGTATAAGATTATGTATTTAAAGCTGCTATTCGAGGAGGTCAAAGGTTATGTCTATAGTGTCCAGGTGAGCATGCCAGATGCAAAATGTTCCAAGATCTCTCTTCATGCTGGATCCAGACGTACCTGGTTATCAACCTGGATATTTTCATAATCATCTAATAGTCAGCAATATTCCTGAAAGTGAACTGCAGGACGGGCTTCTGAAGAACGTGACAACGACCCTCTGTTATCGTGAACCGGATCCACCCTCCAAGACAAGGATTCATCGGTACATGTTTCTGGTCTACGAAGAACAAAATCCAAGAGTCGACCTTAAGGCGGTGCCAGAGGATCGTCGCGGTAACTGGTCCCTCGCCGACTACGTGTCAAGCCAGAAGACAAAGTTATGTGGACCAGCAGTAGCTGGCACACAATTCCGCACCAAGGCGTGAACTCCATAGGTTTTCAAAGTACCACAAAATTTGCCTAACAGAGACAATCGTATCTCATACTCGCATAATGGATAAGGCCTGTACAAAGTCAAGGAGCGTGATATTTAGCGTCCCGTCACTCGATCCGGCAGAATGCCTCTCTATTAATGATACTACCATATTAAAGAGGACTGACATTCTCCTTTCACGGTAACATCTTCTTCTCCGGTGCAGCAGCCAGTAGAATCAACGAAAGCAGGAATATTTCGATAGATTGAATAATTTCGGTTCCTACCAAGGAAGCCGCTATCTTGGTTGCGTGCGCTCTCATGAATGGACCTCGGTGGACCAGGCGAGGTAGAGCCAAGTATGAATGAAATAGTAAATATAATTGACAGAAGGGCAGCGTGGGCAGAGAGTCAGGCATTAAGTCAGAGAGAAGAGGCAAGGAAGAGGCAAAGGGGCTGGTAGTCAGTCAGTCAGTTAGGCAGTCAGGCAGGCATCACAGGCAGAACGAGCAGGCGAGAACGGCGTGCGCCGCGTAGGATCGAGGTCATCACCTTTCTATATCCGAACGAGCCTGCTCTCGCCCTTCCAGGTTCCAGCCTCTCTTTTACTGGAACGAGTATGTGATTTTGGAACGGGATGCTGTGAAGGCTCGTAGCACCTCCTAGGAGAGGAGGCATCGTCGAAGGTAGTAGGGCCTGGTCCAGCTCTCTCGTAGAGGCAGAGATGATTTCCGGTCGCCCACGCGTCAACCTGGTCTCGGGGAGTTGTGAAAATCTTTGATTCAGAAGTCAAGTGCCCCTGGCGCAACACGCTAGCAGCCGCCTCCGCATTAACCTTCGATTACCTCAAAGAAGGTAATGCACCTCGAGGACTCATTAAGCTCTGCGACTCGACAGCCAACATTGACAATACCGAACCGATACGGATCTTTGGATCTTTATGTGGATCGTAAGTTGGCCCTGACAGCAGCCCTTGTACCGGGTCTTCATAATGGAGGACGATACCCGAATTGAAGATCGAGGTCAACCTCGCTCGGAAGGGTCTGCTACAACTTTTCCTCCTCCGCGTCCTCCTCCCCGGAGGCTTGGACCTGGTCCGCTGCCGGAGAACGCATCCCTCCCCATGACGTTAGGGCATCCGAATGTGGGAGGGATAGTTTCCGGTCGCCCACGCGCAACAACCACTCCGCTCCAGGCTGCAGGGACAACACGGAGTTGTGAAAATGTCGTTCAATCACGAGTCAAGTGCTGCCAGCCGCTCCTCCTCTGGCGCAATATCGCTCGCGGCAGCCCCGACAGATTATATCGATAAAAATACTAATGACGGTAGCTCCCTATTAGCTGGCAACCCTCCCTGCCGTCACCTTCACCACCTCCGCAAGGCTACGAAGAATCGGGTGTTTCGGTCGACATTGAGCCGAGGCTAAAGATCCTTTTCATCCGTTCGCCTGCCTTCCGTAATCCTTCCTTGATCCTTCCGCAAGTGACTCAAACGCCGACCGGAACTTCAATTGGACTTTAGGTGACTTCTGCGAGGGACAGGAAGTCCTCGTGAACAAATAGACAAGGACCTAACTCCGGGTCCAGAGAAAGAGTTAGAAGCTTCAAGATCTCAACGGGCAGAGAACCGCGCGTGGTCACAGCAACGTAAATCGGTTCTCGAAGAAGACGAGGAGTATGTGGAGGATGTGGAGGAACGAAGAAGACGAGAGGAGTAGACGGAGAGGAGCGGGCAGAGTAAGACGAACAGGGAGAAAAAGAGGTAAATAAAGATCGAGTCGACTCCCACGCCCGTGACCATTGTTATTATATCCCATGGGGTATTGTTCCCATGGGAAAAGTGGACAGGGCCGGTCTACCACCTAGGCGCGAGAGTGCCGAGTGCATACATGGAGGAAAGAGCAGCTAGAGTGAGTCCGAGAGTGGAGGATGTGTGTAGCCGTCTCACGTAGGTGCACCAGAGATATGGTAGTCGCGAGGTGCGCGAGGTGCTCGAGGTGCGCGGGGAGACGTAGAAAGGGACACGCGTGTTGGACGCACGCATGCACGCATGCACGCACCATCGTCGGGGCAGCGTGGATTTAAGATATTGTGGGGGGCGTTCACCTCGCATCTCGGCCCTCCGCGTCCAGCAGCGAGGAGGATCGCGCTGGTATTGATGCTGGCTGATGCTGACTCTCTCGGTGCCCCGGTCCTGTTGCTGGTGTCGGTGTCACGCGTACGAGACTCTACGAGGAGAAGGTGAGCGCGAAGGCCCGCTCGGACGTTGGTGTGTCTGCCGCTCGGTGGATGCTTGAGGAACAGGGTGCGGCCCAACCCACCTCGCCTGAGTTACCTACCCATATTACTGTCTAGGTAGGTATATATCCAGGCGCGAGCCGCGCGGCCAGGGTACTATGCCATATTTGCATCCATGATCCAGGACACGTGTGTACCGGCGCGCATATCTCTCCTTTTTTTTCTTCTTTCTTTCTTCCTCCTTCTCCTCCTCTTTTTCTTTCTTCTCTCTCTCTGTCTCTCTCGTACCTTTCCTATCGGCAGTGATATTTCTTCTCGCTCCTACTCTCTTCCACGGAGCATCGGAGTAGGTGGGTTCACGCGTGTAGGGCACGGGGATGCGTCGCGTGCTTTCGTCTGGCTTGGCCATCGGGTGGGCTCCTGCGGAGGGAATAAATCCTGAGTCGATACCCGGGGACACGGTGCACGCCCTCTCTACGCGCCACTTCTCTCCTCGTACTAACCGAGAGAACCTGCCTCTATCCTTCTCTCTCGCTCTCGACTCTCAGTCTAAGTCCGAAGAACTCTTTATCCTTGGCATTAGGACGAGTCTCCCTCGATCCCTCGATACTTCGATCTCTCGATCTCGCTGGCTCGTTTAACTCGGTTAGACGGGTGCGCACACGCGAGACCGTTACCGTTCGAAGGTGATCGAAGGCCCCACGAGAGATCGAATTAACCGGGAGAGGACGAGCTACCGTGGAATTTTTAATGGAAACTGCCGGGGCCCGTGCCCACCGTGGGGCCTCCGCTCCCGGGTCTTAGGCCTCGGGTTCTCTCCAGCCTTCGCGCTTATGTTATAGCTCGTGCCCCGCTAGGCGGGACCGGATGAAGCGACTCGGCCTGCAATTAATTGCCGCAATAAATGCAAAGGCAAGTCTTAATTTCGTCGGCGAGTCGTCAATCCTGCGACCCTTTACCCAGGAAGAAGGATCATCCTGGTCCCGAATCCTTCATCAGGTTCATCTGGAATAGCAGCGACAGGTCTTCCAGGGATCAACCTGGCACTTCGTAATGTTTTCAAGGTTATCATCGCGACTACCATAATCCACCTCGTAGATCAGTATCGCGAGTCTTGCGACATCAGGCGTCGAGTGTCGAGCGTCCGCCGGAGACTTTCACCGCGGCGTCGATTCATTCATAAATTGATTATTCCCGGCTGACTATGTTTGGCAACGTCCAGCGCGCCTAGACGCTCCTGCCTTGTCTACGCCAGGTCAACAGACTCCTCCGACGGCGTCGTCCGAGTCATCCTGGTCCTTGCGACGGAGGCGCCGCCCCTGAACTCACGTCGAACTTGGAACCCGTAGCTACGTCCCATTTAAGATCTTCTTCAAAGGTTACGGACGGATGACGCCAAGATCGGCGAATACGTAGCGGGATAAAAGGAACAAGGATGCTGCAGCGCCTTCGAAGACGCAGGATATCCTGCAAGGGCGCGTCGCGTCGCTTCAGCCCGCAGTCGACTCGATGTCGAGATGGAAAGAAGGAAGAAAAGAGGTGTGGCAGGCCTCTCGCATTGTCCGCCCGTATAGCGTTAGCTCGCCCCGAGACTGGTCCACGCAGCATCCGAATCTATCTACATACAGCATACCATACATACATTAAACGAGCGTATGGACACCCTGGTTCTTCTACGTGTGTACCATATGTGCATGTATGCAAGTGGTTGGCGCGCGCGCTTATGTAGCGAACCGAGAGACCAGCTGAAGAACCGAGCGACCGGCCGACTACGAGGACCAACACACTCCTGAGAGAGCCAGAGACTCGAGAAGCGAGAATCGAGGACCGACCGGTATTCAAAGTCAGAGAGGGTGAGAGGTGGAGGGAGGAGAGGAGGAGGAGAGAGGGCCGGTAGAGGGAGTAGGCACGAGCCTAACTGCAACCAGCATCCCACGCGCCTGGACCAGCGTTTAGTCTATCTCTCTCTCGCTCGCACTCAATACTCTGCTCTCCCTTTTGCCCGTTCGCCCGAGCATTAGGTGTGTATACTTCTTAACCTCTTCTTCCATCTCTCTTTCTCTCTTCCGTTCTCCCTCTGTATCTCCGGTTCCCCCTTGACTTAGGATGAACACGACTTGGTCCAAAGTCCCCCCCGCCTTCCTCCTCACAGTCCCTCCTAGTCTCTTTGGCCAACTCTCTTGTTATCCTACCTCGCTCCTTCTATGGTATCTGCTTCTCTTACTCTCTTCCTTCTCTCCTCGAATACGCCTGGAAAGTCGAAAATTTAACGTAACCCGTTCGTCGTGCCATTCATAAGTTGCATCACATCCGGTCCCGTACGGCGTTCCTATCGCACGACGTGTGTATAGGTACCTATGTGCGCTACGTTGGATTCTGGACAGATAGAAAGACAGAGATAGGTGGACTCGTGAGAAAGAGAGAAAAATTTTGAAAGAAGAGAGGAAAAGAAAATAAAAAAAAGATAAAAGAATAACACAGCCGCTGGGTCCAAGGCGATTTGTACTGGGATCGTTGTCGGGGTCCGTCCTTTCGATCCTCCTCGGCGCGTGCGCCGCGCGTATCAAATTCTAATTGGATTCCTCGTTACGGACGATAGATTCCGCGATCGAGTTTTCAGAGATAACAGATAATGAAGATCGAGATCGGGGAGTTTGTCGGTCGCGTGCAACACGTGAGTATAGCCAGGCAACGACGTGGATATAGCCGTAAGTTGGTACACGCAAGTAGGTGAGTACGTGATCTCAGTGGTTCCATGATTCGTTAAGAGAGTCTGGACCTCGGGAACAGGAGTTCATCCGATCAAGACGTCTCGGGAGTTCTGTCTCTCTCTCTCTCTCTCTCTCTGACTGGAAAGAAAAAAAAATTAACGAGTCAGAGACGTCAGGATGAGAGAGGCGATAAAGAGGAGATGACGACGAGGACGTAATGGCCAGAACGAAATCGAATTAAGCCACGAGAGCAGGAGTAGCCGTCGCTCTTATTCTACCGGAAACAATCCGTCCGTCTCGCAGCTACGGGAACCTGCTTCTCCTGATGATGATCCATACTAAAATCGAGGGTCGGAGAACGAATGGCTAAGCAAACGACCCTGCTTGCATCTTCGGCCCTACGACGACCTCAGTAGCATCGTCCGTTAAGATTCGCACGGAGTCAGTGTGAGTCATCTTTTTTTTTCTTTCTTCTTTATTCCTCCTATTACGCTCTCCTTCACTCCTCCTTGTCTCTTTGAACCCATACTCGTTTACTGACTCGTTCTCGATTCCCTCTCTGCTAGGATCGTTAAACCTTTTTCTGAAGACGCTCACTCGGGTACGGAATATCAATTAACGGCAAGACGTGTGAAAACTATTCTCGGTCGGGTCTTCTCTGTGCGCTTCCTGGCAAGGGAAGCCGTGGCCAATAAAGCTGCACGTGCTCAAGATGGATAGATCCAACTACGAGGAAGCCACCGCTACGTCCACGTCTCCATTGCGTTTTCATTAGACTTCCCAAGATGCAGTGCGCGTACGTTGACTGGTCTCCCAGGAAGCTTCCAAGGAAAAGCGATAGAGGCGAAGCGGTCCCGATGAAGTTGCTCGATGATTGCATCGAGGAATCTCACCGGAAGCCCGATTGCCTCCCGGCATCGAGGCGAACGAATCGATGAACGAAGCGGTATCATTAGCGTGCATAATTAAACGGCACTTCTAATGGAGCAATGCGCACTGCGATAGGCTGATCGCGGCTGTGTCCCGCAAGATAGAAGGCGGTTTAGTAGGATTCCAATGAGGTCTAGGCCTGATAGAGATGCGCGTTATGTATCCCGCGAAGGAGATAAACGTAGAAGCGTCTTTGCTTCCCCGTACGGATGATCTGGAGTCAAGACCAAGCATAGCCACGTTATATCGGCTGATGAGTATTGCGTATCGATGGCTCATCATCGAGGTAGAATATATTAAAAGAATATCATTAGTAGGATTTCCGATTATGGCCAAGATTTGGGTACACGGTGGCAGCTCAGGCTCTCTTTGTTTATCGTTGAGAAGAGAAGCGGCGCCTGGATGAGATAATAGGCGGCAGAATGGAGGAGACCGAAATCGCGTCTGATGATTCCTCCATGAGAACTGACAAGAAGAAGAGGGAGTAGGTGGAGAATTACATTGGTAGTCCTTGGACGAGGGGACCAACGGGAAAGGAAGGTAGCCAATACTAGATTGGGTAGGTATGGCTACGGTAAGATCATTGGCAATTGAGAACGTGGCCAGGGTAGTCGGACTCTGGGGAACGAGGAACCAGCTGAGGCTGGGCCTGGTGTTTCCGTGTGTTGCCACCCATGTTCTCCCCACTCGACAAGATCAACTCACGGAAGTCCAAATAAGGGTAACTGCAAGGCGAATTAGCCTCCCTCCTATACGTCAGTCTGCGGAAGATCGGAAAAAATCGGCGCTAAAAGTCTGCGCCGTCGTAGTTCGATCATTCGCGATCGCTGACGAGTCACTCGATGGGAGGAGTCAGATAGCGATTTTAATGGCGGATTTTTGCAACTCGCCAATCGGCAATGGCCTCTTCCCCTGTCCCGTAGAGGCCACTCTCGATCAGCTGCCGCGTAACGCGGTGATCTACTCCCTGTGATCCACCACCGATACGAGTCCCTCTTGTTTGCGGGATTTCATTTGCGGAGACCGCAGGCCTCACGTATATAACCGCAGCATCCCGTAGCCAGAACGCGCGGCCAAGCGCGTGGGACAACTCATGTCGCGTGCCCATTCTCTCCTCTCATCTCTTCTCCTCTCCCGGTGCTCCTCTCTACTCTACTATCCTTTACTCTATACTCTTTCGGACCCTGTACAGTCTTCTCTCATCCTCGGACCAATCTTTGGCTTCTCCATCAGGGACTCTCACTGTGCGGCTCCTCTCTCTCTCTCTCTCGCGCTCTCTTTCTCTCTTCCCATCTCTCCTATACTCTACCCATCGTCTTCTCTCTCTCTGGACCTTAACGTCTTTCTCCTCTCCATACACCCTATCTATATTCTTTCTCTATTCTAATCTACAGTACCCCGACCTGTGATCGTTCCAGGTCCAGGTCCCCGTGAGAACTCGTTCGATTTCCATCGGGGAAGTCGCGCGACACCGTTAGCGTCGCGGCGCATCCGCTTCAATTGCTTCTAATGTTCCAGAGCCACTCAACTCACCAATAAAAGGGAGGAACGAATCGACTTAAGAAATTTAGAGTCTGCGTTACCATTATAGCCATACCGTATACACATATATGTATAGACGAAGGCATCTAGTAAGTACATACATATAGGGACAGCATTATCTTGAGTAACACTTGGGTACTATCTGCTCCTCTCCCTCTCCAGGATATGTAATTCCTTGAGCATGGGGGATGCTAATTTACCTCAGCAGGAAGTCCACGTGAGCAGTGGACCCTGTTGAGAGTCTCTGGGAAGCGAAGCCTCCCGGGTCCACGTACTTCGTAATATCACGCACATCATCGTCCGGACGATGTGTCGCAGCTGGGTGTGCGCGTCTTCCTCTATACATGTTCAGGACGAGGAGGGCGAATCGAGTACGGGGGTACGACGGACACACGGCACACGCCACACGCCATCATAATGGAATAATGAGGCAAAGACGATAGCAATCGTGTAGGTTCCTTTCTATGCAACTGTCTCGCTGGCGGACACGAGCTCGCGCATGCGCAGAAGGCTCTCAGACGCGCGCGAACCGAGAAACCGTATAGCGATGTAAGAATGTGTAGCAGCAACGTAGCAACGTGTAGCAACGTAGAAACTCAGGAACGCCGGGGCCGCGTAAGTTGGAGCGAATTGAGCAAATCAAAGCCACATCCGATGAGGTCAGCTTCGCTCGGTTCTTCAGGAGCCGCTCCTACGAGCCAGAAGAGACGCATCCTTGCTTCTTCTATGGTTATGATTATTATGAGAGTGGCGCTGGGTCGCCGACAATACCTTTTCGACTAATCGCAGTCTCTATGGGGAAAAGAACGAAGGCGAACTCGAGGACGACGTGAAGCCGTGGCACGTGACCCCGAGGACCGACAGAGTCAACTCGCTCAAGTAGTCGAGCCCTGCTCTTTGACCTCCAGCAATTTCGAATTATGTATCCCAAGGAGTGAGTACCTACTAGCTTGGTCACTCGCTGCTCGTCCACTTTGGATTCTTGCTTGGTCGCTTATTGTGGTACCTAGATAAAGCATATGGCTCCGCTCGGAGTTGAGTAACCGATGGCAACCCCTGCTGCCTGTATTATCTTCCGATTTACGAAAGGCCAGTTCTGTTCGAGAGTGCGTGTGCTGGCGCGCGCCCATTGAAATCCGTGGCAATGCTCCGCGTGGAAGACAAATTACGGCTTTAAACAGACTCTCGAGACGAAGGGCCCCCCGGGTGTGGCGCAAGGAGGACGCAGCGAGGTAGACGAAGATGAAGCGAAGCAGGAAAGAAGCAAAGCAGAAAAGTGGAGTGAGGAGGAGTGCCGATGAGAGGGAATGAGAGAGAGAGGGAGAGAGATAGAGATACATAGAGAAGGATCTGGAGGAGACTCGGAGTGGTCGGCAGTGGCCAGAGCGGCGTACGGGCTTAATCTGGCCGTGGCTATTACAATATTAATGTAATGCCACTAAAAAGGTGTGTTTGCTCGCGAGTCGGGAGGCGAGGCGGCGAGAAGCTGAGGTGGTTTAGCCCACGTAGGATAGTCTCGCCAGATATGGCGTGTGCCGACGCCGTCGTCGTCGTCGTTTGAGTCAATCGCCCCTATCCCTACTCCGACCCTACCCCAAGAGAGCGTCTCTCCTTCTGTCTTCCTTTCAGCCACGGCCAGCCGACCTCGTATCTTTATTCGGTCATGCCAAGAGCACGAGAGCCACTCCATTCCACTGTGGGGTGCTTTCGGAACCTCCACTGCCTATGCCAATTGTCTTGTATCCTCGCCAGGAGATGCCTTTCTCTATCGCGGGTCCATTGCCAAATTACGAGCGATCCTGGGTTCCGGATCCGTACGAGAAACGGTACCGAGTATCCCACCCTCGTAAAGCTTCGCAAGGAAAAATTCTCCGGGTCCGCCGTTCGAGTTCAACGTCCTGCAGGACCATGGGCAAAGATCCGTGCGCATCTTACAGAGAGAAAACAAGAGATGAGAAAAGGGCGTAGGGCGGTGAGGAGAGGAGAGGCGAGACGAGGAGATCCTCCGGTCGCTCCGGTGACGGGGCGGCGTTGATGACGACGGTGACGCCGTCCAGGATCGCAAGGTCGTAAGGTACGCTCGGGTCCAGGAGCCGCGCGCGATTCCACAAAAGTTCTCGAGCTTTCAGGAGAGAAAAAAAAGAGAGAAAACGGGAGAGAGAGAGAGAGAGTGAGAGAAAGGACGGAGGGAGAGCCCACGAGGGAGGCAGGCGCTGTAGTTAAACGGGTGCGAGAGAGACCGAACGAGTGGTGTGGGGGTGCGCCCACGCCGGTGACGTCACTCGGCGAACGCTGCCTGTGTAATGGTCGTCCGAGAGGCTGTGTGCATACGTGTAAGCGGTTCTGTCGCGGGCGTGCGGGTCGGAGGGCTCCCGGGACGAGGAGGAGGAGTAGATCCGAGTGAGGTGGGGTGAGACAGAGGAGAGAGAGGAGTCTCTCTCTCGATGGAGAGGAGGCAGAGGAGACACGGAGAGAAGGAATGAATGGAGATTGCAGACCATGCGGGAGAGACGGATGGCTCGAGTGAGGAGGCCAAGAAGGAGGAGGCTCTCTCGCATAGGTAACCACCGTCAACAGTATCGAGAGTAACCCCAGGGTGATGTCGACGACACGTGACGTTGGCAAATCTCTCGTCTCGCCGGGCCACAGCACACGAGCACGACGCTCCGAGGAGTTCTCGCGCTCGCCACTTTATTAGTCTAGCGCGGACCATCGCAAACCCTTGCCTGCCTGCCTGCCTGCCTGCCTGGTTGCCTGCCCGACTGCCTGACTGTCTTGTCCGACTCGCCTGGGCCCCGCGTTCTCGTATCCTCGCTCGGCCGCGTCCACCCGTCGACTCATAGACCCGCTCATACGCCAAACAATACCGTTCGCGCGCCTCCTCGACGCCGACTCCTGTTGCTCTTTCGTGTCTTCGCGCTCCAATCAGTGCCGATATCGGCCGCGTCCGCGTAAGTGCGACGTCCACTCCGCGTTCACCCCCAGTGGTCCCAGTGAGAGCAGTTGCTCAGTTCCGGTTTCGTGATCCTCGACTTCTTCTCCCAGAAGGCCCTGCTTTCTCAACCCTCGGGGGGGTCGACGGAGAAAACGGCGCCGCCTCTACCTACCGAGGGAGACTCGCGAGTGAATCTGTGAATCGTAGAGCGGTTGTACCGGAGTAAAGAAAAACAAAAGAGAAAGATCACCCGTTGGGATCAGGATTAGGAGCGAAGAGAATTGGCGACGGGATGTCCCGTCGCCGCATCTAATATCGGTGATTGTGTCATGTGCTATAGAATCTCGGTGCCATTTTCTCTGGATATCTCCAAGAGACAGCGAAGCCAACCCCGGTTACTACGTCGTCCCCAAGAGAATCGGCATCGGAGGCGGAATCGAAATTGGGACCGGCAGCTCTCCTCGAAGAAGGTAAAGCAAAAGGAAAAGGAAAAGCAGCAACGAGGAAGGTCGAAGGGTGTCGATCCGAGTCCTACGACAAGTTGAAAAGATGCTGGCGCTCGCGATGCGACGCGAACACACGACTGGACGCAGCAATTACGATCCTGCGAATCCTCTCGCGGGCTTCGAGCATCTCCAGCAGAATCCGTTCTCCGGCATCCAGCCTACGGAGGGACGCGTCCGCGAGGGTTCGGCTGGACCCGATGGCGAGGGTGAGCTTCAGGAGTTCGTGGACATAGCCCAGGTCCAACAGCTCCTGCAACAGCAGCAGCAACAACAGCAGCAGCAGCAACAGCAGCACCAGCATCATCAGCAGCAGCAGCAGCAGCAACATCAGCAGCACCAGGCGTCGACCGGAGCCTCGGCGGCTTCCTGCATATGGGGTGCCGTCTATCCACCTCCTCCACCGCCAATTGGCTACCCCCATCATCATCACCATCACCATCATCACCATCCGCCACCACCGACAGGTAAATCCTCTCTCGATCAAACTCCCGATCTTAGATCAACCCCTGACCCACCCTTGCACTTCTGATCTAGTACTGCACCTCGGCCCTCTTGCTTCTCTCTTATCTCGCCTATTATTCGCCTAGTTTCTCGTCGTCCGTCTCTCTGCCCTTTTAGTCTCTCCTTTCACGCACGACTTTTCTCTAATCGTTCGCCTGTCTCTCGTCGCCCCACGATTCTCCCAACGATCGATCGCCCAATCGTTATCGATCGTTCTCCCAATCGCGTAATCGGCCGATCGAGAATCGAGGGTAGAATGCACTCTATAGTCAGGGAGGTTCGTTATACGCGCGTGACTCTGGTATTCCATGGGTGTGTCTACGACTGGACGTCGTGCAGCGCAATCCTGCAGTCCTGCCGTCGGACCCGCGTTCAGCCGAGCAACCAGCAACAACTCGACCAGGCCGGTTCCTCTGGCGATTGCTGCAGTTGCTGCACTCAGAAACCCTCGGCACCCGAACACGGGACTTTATCGACAATCCCCATTGGCTTCTCTTTATTATTCGCCTTCACTGGCAAGAGACTCTCCGAATTCTCCTGAGTCGAGATCCTTCTCCAAGAATCATGGACCAGTCCTCTACGTATTCTATATACAGGTGTGGAAATTGCGCATCCTGACTTTATGCAGAGTCTGTGTCTTATCGATCCTGGTGACAAAAAAAAAAGTCTGAAGTATCGAACGAAGGCTCTTGCGACTGTAGGAATGAAATTGGAGACCAGCTTCCGTCCGCTCCCTCCTGCTCCCCTTGATTCGCCCTTCCATTCTCTTTCTCTCTCCTCTTCCCATCTCTCCCTCCTCCCTTCTATCTCCCCTTTTCTCCGCATCTCTCGACGCTCCAGCTAATCTTTCCCAATGTGGCGATCCATCCTCGCCACGCAGTCCGGCCAATTACCGCCACTAAGAAAGACTCATTACTCCGACTATCTTATAGTCTACCACGACAATCCCAACCATCATAATTTCTTCTTGCCAACTTAACAATATGGAATAACATAGACCATCGGCCAACCGGAAATAGTTTACTCGATCGTAAATGGCCATGCACGTTACCATCGACGCTCTTCCGCCAATAATCGCCACGCGAGTCATCGTGTAAAAACGCCGAGAAAAACAGAGCCCGCTATTCCTGACATATAAAAAACCTCGTGGTTGATGCTTAAACTTCCACGAATTCGCAAACGTAATCGAGCAGCGATTACGATCCTGGGATTCGTCATCGTTGCCAAAATCGTCGACGGCGTGACGAGCGTCACTCTACGTCATCGACCGACCGATATAAAACGCGTCCAGCGCATTAAATGTAAATTCTAACGTCTCTAGCGTCGCGCCATAACATTGCGCAAGTCTCTCCTCCGGTATCAATTTCAATACTAAATCAGACGAAATTTCAAAATTTCTCCTTAACCAACGATCCGTAGAACTATCTCTGTATATACATATATATACTCTTCTATAAGCATCGTAATTTGTATCATAAGAAAAGGATGCATTTCCAACCTGCTGCACTAACCTGTAGCTGCAATAACAGTGCACAGTTGCAGAGCGGAACGACGGTTATCGTCTATCAATGGCGACGTGGTCTACGTCAGCGTTTCCGATAAGCTTTTATACGCGCGACGCCTCTCAAGAGGTTTTGACGTCGAACACGACGCCACAGATTCAACGCGTCGATTCGTCGTTTTTTTTCTCTCTCGTTTTCTCTTATCAATATTTTTTTTTTCAATTTTTTCGTCATCGATAATCAGCAGGTATTCCCATAGGTCACGTGTCACGTGAGCGATCGCTACTATATGTGTATCCTAACGTGTGGTGGTGAGGAACCGATAACGAGAGCATATGTAGATACGTACATATGTACTCCCATAGATAGACGGAACGTAAAAGAAAATAGTCGATCGGATAAGATGGGCTGTTTAACGGGCGCCCGTTTTACGAGGCGCGTTTGTTTACTCGTTGAAACGTTCGCCGGCTTGTTTGCCGCGGGCACCGATGCGTGGAGCCTCTTGGTGAACACGACAACCGGACAACCTACCGTATTCAGGAGAGTCACGCGTGAGGAGTCGAGAGACCGGAGGCTGCCCAGCCGGCGTTGTGGATTTTCGAAATTCTCAGCTATGGATCCTGACCAGCATCAGGGATCTATGCCGGGACTGTGTTGATCCGTGGGAAGATCTACATGTCTCGTTTGGCTGGCAGATCTCTGCGTGCAAGGAGGTCGGTCATTTTATAGTTAAATAAGTGAAAAAGTATAGGTTGTAGAAGACCAGTAGCCATAATGGCTGCAGGTAGGTAAACACTTAGGGATGATGATCGGCCTCGGGTGATCGTGACTGCCTTCGATCCTTCCTACTGGATTTCATGGCACGCGCGATCGATCGACATCAGCTTGATCCTTACGAGTATCCGTACTTGGATCTATCGACGTCTGAGGGTGAAAAATGTGTCAAAGTAAAGAGGCAAAGAAGACGGTGTAGAGAATTTAAGGAAAATTCAGCAATGCTATTCGTGAGTCATTGGTCATAGAGAGAATAGGGGGTGGGAGAGATGCCTTGGTAAGATGAGAGAGATAGGAATGATCTGCACGCGCTCCGTAATCGCACACATAGTCATGTTGTTATTTGGGGATGCTGGGCTCAGGTGGTTGCGTGGCGTCTCGAAATAGAGTCGCTCGCCCGCGCAAACCTAACGCGACTCGCGACGCGAATAGCCCGCGCCCACCACCTCGATGCGGGGTAAATTTAGATTTGTTATGCTACGTATAAACGCGGAGCTTAAGCCGCTGGTGGTTGTGGTCGCTACGTCGAAGACGATGCTGGACCATGATGCTGACCCGATGGGTAGATCGTCCGATGCCGGTGGTGAGGAACGGCGCGTTGCAGAGGCGCGTGGCTGAACTGGCTGAACTGGCTGACTGGTCTACGACGCGTTGCGTGCGCGCGGTCTGCGCTTTGTTATGCTAGGAGGCATGGCGCGCGGGAGCCCAAATAGGGCATCAGGTGGTTGCGTAGTCAAACAAACCCTCGCTCCCTCTGTGTCTGTTTCTCCGATGGAGAGGAGCGTGTCTGCGTGGGTGCGTGGGCCGAGAGGTGCGTGCGATCGAACGGCACGCGCGTCCTCTCGTCATCGTTATACTGCCATTCGCCTGCTGGTCTCCCTCTCGAGACTGCTCGAGAGTCAATCAGTGGCAAATGCGCCATTCATGGAGATGCACGCACTCTCGCTCCGACTGCGTGCTGGATCAGAGCGAGGGAGACGGGGAGCTATGGTTGTCTCTGACTATGAGATATGAGCTATGAGCTACGAGCTGGTCGGACTGTGCGAAATAGCAGTGAAAGTCAGGAGGAATGCAGCAGCATTTGGTATTTTGAGAAGGAGGCTTTTCATGTACACAGTGGCTGCACGTGCCGTAGCCACTGGGTCAGGATAGTTCAGGGTGGCTCAAGGTAGCTCAGGGCAAAGCGGCAGAGTCTCCGATCGGATGGACGGATGCCTGGTATTGTTTGTCTTTGCCTGCGAACTAGACGAAAGGTGGCGGCGCATAGAAGCGTGCGTTACGCAGGGCTTATCGGCTACTTGATTGCGAGGTAGAGCGAGAGAGAGAACGGTTGGTACTTGGCCACGCAAGACGAGGATAGGAACGGTCACGTAGATAGCTCGATGTGGTGTGGGATCGGGCGCGCGCCGCGGGTCTCTACGTCACGGCTTTCTACGTCACTGGAGAACCGCGCGCGCGGCCGAGAGCCCGAAAGCCCGATAGATGCCGAAGAGGGGCTCGGGGAACCGTGCTCGGATGGCTGGCTGCTGATCTCTCGTGGTGGGGATCTCCTCGGGGTCTTGGTGGGGATGAACGGCGACGCCGACGACGACGACGGCGGCGGCGGCCGAGAGCAAGGCAGGCGGGCAGCTATACGTACATACATACATAGACAGGGACTAAGAGCGGGGATTGGCTGGCGGTCGCTCGGCGCTTCCAAATATGGGACAGTCTCCGTGGTCCATTCATAAAACTACGGGGCGCGCCGCGACTCGGCTCAGTTCGTGCGCGACCCCCACGCATCGCGCGTCCTTTACATCCTGTATCCTCGACGGCACACGAGCGCGCATACATTTTTCTCTCTC
>JARPRH010000744.1:187746-202422 GCA_031763665.1 Calameuta haemorrhoidalis
GCGACCCCCACGCATCGCGCGTCCTTTACATCCTGTATCCTCGACGGCACACGAGCGCGCATACATTTTTCTCTCTCTCTCTCTCTCTCTCCCTCTTATCGTGTCACTCTCTTTCTCTCTCGCTCACTCACTACTTCGGTGACTCTGTCACACGCGCGCGAACAGCCGAGGAGCCGCATCGCCTATGCGGTCTTTCTTTTTTTGCCTGGTTATTAAGGCGGGACACCCACGCGCCCGCTACGGACACACTCGACATACACGAGAGAGATAGACGGACAGGAGAAATCTTAAAGAAAGAGTGAAGTCAACGCAAACGGGCAACTTTATCGTCTGCTTCTGCCATCTATTCGTCCGTCCGTCCGTCGTTCGCACGTTTATTCGTTCGTTCGGTCGGCCGGTCGGTCGGTCGGTCGGTCGTCCAGGTCGCTCGCGCCAGACGACCGTTCGCGTCGAGCCGCCGTGTGTACCTGTAGAGGTTGCGTCGCTCTGACGAGCTCTCTCATCGGGAGGCCTTTACTCTAGCGGTGCAAGGCGCCACGAGGACGCAGTGTCCTGGCCCGTGGTAGGAAGTTAACGTGCGACGTGCGAGCCATCTCCAGGAGTGTGCTTTAGTAACCCAAGTGACAAGGCGCAAAATTCGTGATCCTCATGATCATCCCGAAAGATAACGATACGGGCAGAGAGAGATACTAGGAAGGCGTGTAGCGTAGAAGAGAAGGAAGTAAGGAGAGAGGGACCGAGACTGAGTGAAGGAGACAAGGGTTGAGAGAAATCGGAGGACAAGACAAGGACGAGACTTAAAGAGTATTTTTCGGAGTGCTCGCCGCCAGGACGATTATAATAATTGCGTTGAACGATACGACCGCAGGCGAGGAAACGTGCGCGGCCGAGGACGCTCCAGGAGACCAGCTCCAGAGGATGACGATGGACGGGATGGAAGTGGTGGGCTCGCAGCCACACGCGGCCGCCACCAGCCCCTTCTTGCTATCGTCGCCGCCGCTCGGTCATCACCATCACCATCATCATCATCATCACGCGACCTTCAACCTTCAGACGGTCCAACTGAGTTTCGACGCCTGCCTCACCTACGCCTCCGCGTCATCCGGTGGGGCTGCATCCCCAGCCGCGACGACATCCTCAACGTCCACGGGGTCAAACAAACCCGTGCCCTCGCTCTCTCTCGTCTCGTGCGCCCCGCTGCATCCTCAGCATCAGCAGGCGTCCACCGGAGACTCTCCGAATCATCATCATCATCAGCCTAGGCACCATCAGCATCATCATCATCATCGACTCGACGAGCATCATCGGCATGCCGAGACGCCCTCTTCACCCGGTGATCCTATCAACAATTCCTCGTCCGTCGCCTGCACCGATATCAAAGGCCACCAGGAACACGACGACGACAAGGATTGCTCAAGGAATTGTCACGAGGATCTTCAGGATGTCTGCGAGAAGGATAAACCTGGTGACCTCAACACCCCCGTCACCACGAGCAGCGACCTACCCTCTTTCTTCGGGCCCTCGGCTCTCGTCGAGCCACCACCGATCTCAGGTACCTATCTCCTCCACTCTCTAGACAAACTCCTATCGTGTTGTTGTCCTGCTCTTCGGCTCGACCTAACACAACCGAACACTAGCGTCACTATCGTCGGTGCGACGACCTGCATCACGTCATCGTGTTCCCCGGTTGTATTATCTTGGCCGGCGTTGGCGGCACCCTCGAAATCGGTGGATTCGCGCCATCAGGCCGGTACCGCTTCTCGGAACGCGCACGAGGTTCCGCTGACGTATATCTCGTTCGCGAAAAGGCTAATATCGGAGCTCCTGCTTTACGCCGATCAATACTCGGCGACCCCGACATTCAGAAGCCCTCCTCCTCGTCCTCCTCCTCCTCCTGCTCCTCCTTCTCCTCCAGCTCCCACGAACCCCTCGACCACCTCAACCACCACCTCCTCGACCTCCTCCCACCGTTCTGCAGTTCATTCATGCTTCAAGCCACCCCTGACGTCTCTTGCCCCAGGCGAAGCTGCCTACGATACCCCGTTGCTTCCAACCCACGTTCATGACTTCCACCCCGCTTTTCCTGTTAAACAAACGAGCGCGCGCTATTGCTATCGCAACTTTTATCTTGGCAGGTTCACGTTCTGATTTTAACAGATTGTAGGGATGCTGTGGCCAAGTTTGTACAGTTAAGACGAACTGTTATCTCACTCCTCAGGCTCTTTGGATCTCATTGAAATGGCTTTCGGGAATTCTCTTGGAACGAATGTCGAACGATAGAAACGTAATGCGCGACACGATTCTATTTATGCTCTCCCAATTTCTATCTCGCTCACTTTCTCTCTCGTTTTCTCTCATTCTGTGAATTTAATCGTTTACATGGGAAGGAAGTATATAAATGGCAGGATGTAGAGGACAGATAGCTTAGCTGGCCGACACGGGGCGTGCATTTGCTCTCGCGATAAAGACACCCCCCATTATCACGAAGCTTCCTGTTGCGCTTTTGCGTTCAGAATCCCTGCTCGACGATGTTGACGATGTTGACGATGGTGCTCAAACCAGGTCGATCCTTATCTCATGTTACAGGCAGTCTTGCGGGTGATGATCTCTCGCTCGAGGAGGCAGCCGCTGATGAGGATGAGAGTGCAGCCTCGGCATCTAACAGGGATCATCATCATCATCACCATCAACAACAGCAACAGCAGCAGCAACAGCATCAAGACGGCCAAGATGGATCGAATGCTCCTACGTCGGGCAGTCCCGCCCGACATCATAACCAGGAACAAGAGGATCGGTGCAACGTACTCCAGGGTGGAGTCATCCTCTATTCCGCGCCGCATTCCGCCACTTCCGTTTCGTCCTCCGCACCAGCCACTAGCGTCAATATATGTAACGTACCGACGCTCACCTACAGAGGCGTCTTCACAACGACCTGTACCCAGTCCTCGCCTCTGAATAGCCTCCAGTCTCAACAGCAGTCCAGTAGCCAGGAGCTCTGGAGTTCGCTACCCTCGCCGACCCTGACCTTACCAGGACAACCCTTCCTACACCCTTCGCTGCACTCGGCTCCCTACGGCGGCGAGACGGTAGAACTTCTCCAGGTCGAATCGAAACCGCCACCACCCCCGCCTGGTTACCACGATACCCCCTCATCGACCCCCACCACTTGGTTGACCGCGCACGAGGAAACCTATGACCCCGGCCTCCTCACTCATCACCATCCTCATCATCACCACCAGGAGACTACTCTGAAGCAGGAGCCAACCGCTACGACCGGGTACACAGCCAATGTTCAACAGCAGCAGCAGCAGCAGCAGCAACCTCAGCAGCAGCAACCTCAGCAACAACCTACCCCTAGTGGCACCCTCGGAGTCCAACTCGCCGAATACAATCCCAGCACCTCGAAAGGCCACGAGATTCTCACTCAGGTGTACCAACAGTCAGCTCTGCCACTGAGGCTGGTGCCAGTTAAACCACGAAAGTACCCCAACCGGCCCAGCAAGACTCCAGTTCACGAGCGACCCTACGCCTGTCCGGTCGACGGCTGCGACAGGCGCTTCTCAAGAAGCGACGAACTCACGCGACACATTCGCATCCACACCGGTCAGAAGCCGTTCCAGTGTCGCATCTGCATGCGCTCCTTCTCCAGGAGCGATCATCTTACAACCCACGTGCGCACCCACACCGGTGAAAAACCCTTCTGCTGCGACCAATGTGGCCGGAAGTTCGCAAGGAGCGACGAGAAGAAGCGACACGCCAAGGTCCACCTGAAGCAAAGGTTAAAGCGCGAGGCGACCGGGGCGCATTCGAACCCTCGCACGAATCATCCCCAGAGTCATGCGGCGTCACCGTGCAATCAGTAGGGGCCGGGACGGGTCAGCTTAATTCTGAACACCTTGAACATCGTCAGGATCATCCTCCCCGACGCTGATAGGACGACGGAGACCTTCCGACGGAGAACGAACCGTCACCGACTGATTCGTCATCGATCGTCGTCGTCGGCGGCGATAAGATCGGGCGATACCACGCCCGTCAAGCCAGGGTGGACGATGGCGTCACGATCACGACTAACCTACCCCTTTCGACGCAGCCACCCCCTGGGGCATCATCGGTCGACTCTACTCGCTGGCTCGGACCGTAGGAGCCACTGCAAATCGATAGCGTGTTAGGGCAGGGCGGTACCTCCTCCAAAGGAGTACGTAGATCGCGATTCACGTGGCTGATCGATTCCCACCAGGAAGTCGTACAGTGATTACACGGACCGACGGAAGTGATAAACGAATGAGGGCGATAATATAGCCGCCGAGGACGAGTTTCCTCGTTATTTAAAATTTTTGAAAGTCTTTCACGTCCCGAATTCCCCTCGTGTCTTTCAATCGCGTTATCTTGCAATCGCTTTCTCTTACTATTAGTCTCATTCTATTTCTACTGACAATTAGTCTATTATCTAATTGTACCTTTTAAGTACATTTACTTTTGGATATTTACGTCCACGTTGTTCTTTACTTTTCTCGTGGATCGGACACGCTAAAATCCGCATGCAGAGAGTTCATACGATTTATATACATCTCGATCAGCTTTCATCCTTTCGCCCCGACTCGTTTCCTGAAAAAAAAAAAAAAAAATCCTAACAAACCCTTCATTAATATATCTTCCGAATAATCTTAATTTACCACCAATTCACCTTGTATCAACGTCCGAAAACCCCACCAATTGTAATTAATCGTGATCATCGTTGTTGAATGAAATTCTTTTGTACATATGTATATAACGCTATTACATATATATACACACACAAAAATATATATATAAATAGGATATGTGTAACTGACCACAGACACTGTAAATCACGTTACCCTCCTCTGACACACAGTGATACACAAACACACACGAATCTCATCTAACCCCGCCCCTCCCCCGCTCCTTCCTGCTAAAAGGGGGTATTCCACCCCCTTTCAACCCTTCGTCAATTTTTTTTTTATAATTTCACTAGTAGTTCTACGTACTGTCACATGTGTGTGTATGTGAGTGTGCGTGCCCGTGTGTGTGCGCGCGTGTGTATGTTTCACGAAGATTAATATTATGTATATGTTGCTCTATTTATTAACATGAAGTATATATATATGAAGATATATATATACACACACATATATATATATTGTTAAAATTAAATAATTATTTTTTTTATTGCCGCCGCTCGCGAGTCACAATGGTGCATTACGAAGGAGTATGGAGAAAGAGCGAATAATAAAAAGTAGTAAAAAGATCAAAAAAAAAAGTGAAGAATCGAGCGAAGAGCCGTACTGTACCTAAATGTTACATATATGTATATCGCAAGAGGATACTTTTTTACAAATGATATTATCGTATCGTTAGGTAAATTAAATGTAATTAATCTACATACATGGTGCTCCAAGTGCAATGCACGTAAAAGAAAAAGAAAGGAAAAGTAAGAAAAAAAAAAAAGAGAAAAACAATCCAACTACCTGTATTCGGTTGTTGTCGTCGTTCGATGTGCGCGAACGCAACAAGAATGGCGCTCCTACGATAATTATTAACAAAAATACAAGTTAACAATGATTCGCACGATGACTTATTTATTCAAAGCCAACCGTCCCTTTCTCTAGTACCTCTTTCAGCAGCTAGAGGCGTTGGCGACTCTTTGTCTATGGCGACAATCGGTTTTCCCAGCTGTCGACTATTGTCGCGCGAGCCTCAAAGATCATTCGGGTCAAGCGATTCCTAAAGAAACGACAAATTATTGGCAGTGAGTCATTTTCTTTTGGCAATGCAGACGGAGCGAAGGAATTGGCGAAGCACGGGAATTTGGCCGCGTCGAGCGACTACCACTTTCGCGCGCGACAACGACACTTAATCGGACCCGCCGTGTTCACGTCTAGAAATACCAATTGGAGGTATATAGAGTGCGCGGATCAGTGTATCTCCAATAGGCGACTCGCGAGTGATCAATAAAGTGTACATCTAAGGTATCCGTAGCAGAATAAGAAAAGAAAGGAAAGGAAAAGCTGTGAAGAAGAAAAAGAAGCGTATCGATGGAAGTTGCGATTAGCGTCGAGCCAGGAGTCATCGATTGGTACGTGTCGCTACGTGGAAACGGATACTTTTGGTCACCCTGTGTGTACCCTGTACACTGTATACTGTACACTGTATACCGTATACAATGTGCAATGGCACATAGCTATACCTATAAGAGACAGTGCAAGAAGTGGGCAGGAGTGAGGCTGTGAGAGCACGTCTATAAATAGGTCCAAGACCGAGATGAGGCCTCCTCTGCACTTGGTGATCTCTCCCTCTGCCCCTCTCGCTCACCTCTCCTCCTCCTTCTCTTTCTGGTCTCTCCTCTTTGACTCTCTTTTTCCCTCTCGTCATCGGTCCGCTTCCCCCTCCAATCCTCTCGGAGCGTGTACTCGCACACACCTATACTCATCTACGGGGAACATACGTATCACCAGGTTCCCATATACACGTTTATGGTTGTTATCTCTCTGCCTGCCTCTCTCTTCCTTTCTCTCTTGCTCACTTTTGTGCACGTGCGAAAAAAATTGAAAAATCTCCTTCCAGCATCGCTGCAAGCTCCACCTCCGATCCTCGATTGGGACCCTTGCAAAAAGTTCAGCAGAGTCGTCCGTAGGACGTCCGATGAGTCAGGTAAGAGAGGTGACCAAGTGAGTCGAGTGTTACGTGGGTGTGGTGAAATTTCGTTCTCTCAAACGTAACCGAAATCGATGAGCGATCGATATTGATCGAAGATCGATCCATGAAAATAATTCAAATAGCCAGGACAAGTATAGCTACTGGAGAAGACCATTGGATCCTGAGTTAACGAAAACTAGGTATGCAAAGTAAAACGTTAGAAAATTTCAAAACGATACTAGGATCCAAATTGATGAATTTAAAAAAAATTCCAGATGGGACATTGTAAAGACTTTGGAAGGACCTCTTAACTCGAGCCAGCTAACTGCCTTCTAGAATCGAGTCTGACTGGTGTACTGGCTTTCCGGTTGAAAGGATATTTCAATTTTTAATATTAATCCTGACTACGATTTCTGGTGTCGCATCGATCTTAACCACCGAACAGAGAGGCAACCAAACGAGCCAGTCCACCAGTCAGCCAGCCATCCAGTCAACCAACTAGCCAGCCTACCAGCCAGCCTGCCACACCCCGATGCGATTAAACCTGTTGCTGCTTCGCTCGTGGCTCAACTATAGGTATACTCGTTCAGGCCCCACGGGGTTCCACGCGAGCTTTGAGAGAAACACGGCGGCGCGTGCACCCCCGTCGGTTTTACCTTTGACATACCCTTACCTACCTCGCCAACAGTCTACGGGGAACGATCGATGCAACATCGCCAGGGGTAGACAGCCCGCTGCTCCTGTATTCTATTTCTATTCTGTTCGATCCGGCTCCCTGCACTTTTGTACTGCTCGGATCATTCCTAGCTATGAAATAGAACGGACTCTTTTGGTTGATTGTCGGCAAACGCCGATAAAATGCTGATGTTAAACATGGAACAGATATCTACTGATTACTTGGATAACCAGGTAGACCATCAGTACCTATAGATGAGTTCACGTCAGCTATACCCAAGTAAGTCCTAAGTCTTGGAAGCTAATCTTCATCAGATTCAAAGAGCAAGATTGTACGATTGTAGGTAGGCTGTATCTATAGACGGAGTTCAGAACACGCAGATTTTTCTTTATCTTCAGTGAGTGGAGTCTCTTCGGATCCTTTTTGGACACGAGGCTCATGCGTACCCCCCGTAGAACTTTGGATTAGCCGACCTCGTTTCTAGCTCCGATCCATCATCCGATACGAGTCTAGTCCGTGTACGGCAGAGGATCGTTTTGTATCATGAATATAATATACGATTTTATTTTCTACCCCCGATCGTGTTATTGGGGTTCATCGACCTGTACCTTCCCTCTCGAAAACACTGAAAACCCTCGGGGTTCCGCCCTCAGGTCGATCCAGGGTAAATTACATCTAAGGTATGTCCCCAGGTATTACAAAAGGCGATTTGGGATTGATTTGAATGGAACGTTCGAGAAGTTTCGTAACGAGTACACCCTCATCCTTAATTCAGTATTGTCACCCTTTAAAGTGACCTGTAATAGCTTTTTTAAGGGAACGTATTCCCCGAAGACGATCTCTCCATAAAGGGTCTCGGTAAGCTGGGAATAATTAGCCCGTGACGTAAAACGACGATTACGCAGACATGTAGAAGAGGAGAAATCGAGGGGTTAAGTACGGGGATGATATCGAGGGTAACGACGTCGGCAGCGCTGGATGCGGACGTGGTGGTGGAAGCAGGGATAGAGGCGGCGGCGACGAGAGGAGCGTTCATTGAGAAACGGCACGTGTATGATAGAAAGAGGGCTGAAAGGCGCAAGGGCACGAGGAGGGAGTCAGAGGGTTGCCTGGCGACCGCCACCAGCCAGGTTGCCCCTGGCGACTGTTGCGTCACTGCAGCGCCGCGTGACGTCACGACGCTAGTGCCCTTGACCGCTCAGTCGAGGCTGCCGGCGTCGTTCCACCACCCCCCAGGGCTCATAGAGTTCGGAATACAACCCCTCCAACCCGACCAGCCCTCTCGTAGCTGCTCAACGATCTACGTACATGCTGAACGTCAGTCGACTACCTACCTCACTGCAGTAACCTTAGTCCCTGGCTTTATTCTATGCGCCTCCTTATCTCTTCTTTCTCTGTCTATCTGATTTAGCAACACGTAACCTGTAGCTGATAACTAATACTCTGCCTACTTGGCTGCTTGCTTACCTCCTTGTGCAAATACCGACTTAACCAACTACACGTTCAGCTCCTTCGCGTTCATTCACTCCGTTCATCCATTCATGAAATGCACTGCCCGTTTGCGCCTGCGCACTGGCTACTACCTAGCACTACCTTCACGATCAGGAGGCCTAGCTGCAGAAACACTACTAAACGCACCACCACGAGGATACTTTGCACATCTCCTGGCTAAGAAGGAAGCACGAGCAAACCACTGAGGAAAGGAAGGAAGGCAGGAACCAGAAAGAACGTTCTTACCATTTTGGTATGACTGTATGGCGCAATACTGATCCTGACTAGTCTTCGTGATATTCTTGTGATCGAATGTTGCGTTCTTTTTTCAATTTACATCACTTTTTTTGGATTGTATTCATTTTTCTTGAAAAGATATACGTAATGGATGAGCGTCTTTTTTAAGGCGTTAAGCATAGGCGTCTTGGAGATGCTTCCTGTAAATTAAAAATTTCGTGTATTCGTTAGGTTTATCAGATAATTAATTGAATGATTGGGAATGGTGTTGTTTTAGATTTTTTGGGCAAATTTCAAATACGTGATATTAGTGTGAGGGAGAGAGAGAATCTTTATAATTAATTTTCGTATTTCTTGTAAACAGTTTGTAAAGCTGGAACGATTGAAATATTTCAAAATGTTCTAAACATATTCTAACAAAAAATGATAGAATAATTGACAAATACTATACGTCTTATGTTTTATCTCTTAATAACTTTCGAATTTATTCGCGTGGTTTTTCGCGTTTCTGAAACGTTTCCAAAAACGGCCAATAAAACGTCTGAATCATCTTCATATCTCAAAACGCGAGTATCGCACAATTAAAAGGTAAAAATACCGTTTATTTATATTTCCGTGAAGGCTATTTAAAAATTGGGTGCTGATCGATTCGAAAGGTAGCGCGCAGAGAGACTAGCCTAACCAAACCTAAACCCATGACCTAACCAAGATTCAGTAAAATGTGATTGCAGCATACTGCGCGTGATCACGAAGTGTAGAATAGTGCTGAATTCATTCGGAATAGGTCAGAGTTTACCAGAGTAAAACGAAGGAATATAAGAAGAAGAAACGATAATGCAGTTCAAGATGCAACTGCAAGTACACCCGCATAAGTCAATAGGCCTGTTCTACGTTCTGATGCTCTTGACGACATGGTTGTCATATGCAGATGGAATAGGTTCGTAAAATTCCAACGGAATGAAATGGTTAATGACAAATAAATCATACCTTCGATTTTTAGCAAAATAATTCTATGACGCAGATATTTACGGTACTAATGAATTAATGTCGTGTGTCTATAAGTCCGGTTGAAATTACTTTTGTTCATATGAATTTTATCTCTGTCATTTTACTATTATCATAAACGAATATCGTGAAGCAGACTTGTACAATAGGGAACAAATTAAGGGATTGGCGGACATCAGGATCAGTTTTGGAAATCAGAGATTCGGACGTCTTCTTCGAGATAATTGATCCTCCCGAACTGGAATACACGTACAGGCTTTGGCCTGCCATGGACTTTGGTGCTCCTTTCGTAAGTTACAATTATTTTTACAGCAAGGCATAATTCTCATGAGTCCTCGAATATCTAGTAGTTATCAGTAAAGTAATAATTAATAAGTCGGATTAGAACAAGAGCTTCTCTGAACGGGGTATTCCACTGGTCTTGAGCAACCCTGCTACTGGCTGTCGGCGGCCAGATAACGCCGATCAGTTGAAAGGAACAGTCGCTTTGGTTCAAAGAGGAGAATGCACTTTTCTTGCAAAAGCTGCTATAGGCCAGGATGCTGGTGCAAAGGCTGTGATCATCACCGATTACTATGTAGCATCTGCTGAAGAGGAACGTACCAATCCTTTATGGGTGGACCATTATTACATAGATATGACCCATGACAATAGTATCGACCTCTTGGAACCTGTGAGGATACCAGTTGGTTTTCTTCTTGGAAAAAATGGCAAAATGATATCGAAGACCTTGAAACAACTGGACAGGCCTTTTGCTTTAATCAATATACCTGTCAATCTAACTTACACCCCTATAAACAAACTTCAACAACCACCCTGGCTGTCCTGGTGATTTTTCTTACAAAATTAATTCATATTCGTTTCCTTGACAAAGTTACGTGCCAAGTACATTAATGTAGTTATACGATTGTATATAAGGCATAGAGATTATTGTTTGTAAAACATCTTTTCATGATTTCATTCATTGATCGAAGATCTTTTACCGAATTATTAATGTTCTCTAAGCAATCTGAATAGTACAGTGTATCTTTGTAAGTTTTAATATTATATTAACTAGTTGAATATGAACAAAGATAACTTTGCAGCTACTATGTTAAGATAATTGTTGAAAAAAGGAATTAAAACATTTGTTGCAAAACATCAGGCGTGTATATATTATTACTGCAAACCAAAAAAGTACAGAATATAAACATCATTTAGGTCTTATGAAATACTGTCTTTTGATATGGGCTGTGTTTCTTTCCTTAACCAAGCTAAAGCTTGCGCATTATCCTCTCCTTGCAGAAGAGGACTCAATATATTCCAACATTTTTCATGGTAACGATTAAGATACTCAATCTGCAAATAAAATATGATACAGTGAATAAAAAGTGATTCATAAATTCCACATCACTACATGGAGATACATACCTCATCCTGGGTAAGTAAAGACATATCCAGAATATTTGTTTGAATCGGAACAAGTGTTACAGTTTCAAAAGTAAGGAACTCTTGATTTTCACGTTGGTAGCGTGTGTTTACTTTCACGACTAATTCGATATTCTCTAATCGTATGCCAAACTTTCCATCCTCGTAATAGCCAGGTTCTATAATCATTATTATTTATAAAAATTATTAGACAATCGTTTACGCAAAAACGTCATAAATCATAGGATTCAATTACCATTAGAAATAAAATTTCCAGCTTGAAGACCAGGGTCGTTCGGATAAGGTCTCCAGGATATATGTATCGGCATTTCGTGAACATTCAAATATGCACCAATTCCATGACCAGTTCCATGAAGATAATTCAGCCTAAAATATTTATAATAATATATGATTGTATATAATATTATATTATATTATAATCAAATCACGATCGCATCAAGTTTCCATCTAAACTCACCCTACGTCCCATAAACTCTTGCGTGCCAGGGTATCAAGGTAGTTGCCTTTTAGCAATACTGGAAAGATTGCTGTCGAAAGAGCATATTGCCCCTTAAAGACACGTGTAAAGCATTCACGTTCATAATCTGTCGGAACGCCAAAATGCAAGGTGCGCGTTACATCTGTTGTACCGTCATAGAATTGGGCTCCAGAATCACAGAGATAAAATGATTCATCCGTAATAGGTACATCAGATTCAGGTGATGGTGCATAATGTATTATTGCGCCATGAGGTCCCATGGAAGAAATTGTGTTGAAACTGAGTCCTACGTATCCTTCCTCTTTTCTGTGAAATAATAATAATGCGTATAAGATTTATAATCAGTGTTTGAATAAAATGTATACTAGATAAAAACTTACTGTCGGAATTTTTCAAGTTGCGTTGCTCCAGAAATTTCAGTAACGTGGACCTTATTTTTTATCTGATCCTCCAGCCATGCAAAATACTTCACCAGGGCTACAGCATCTTTGATGTGTGCATGTTTCAAGCCTGCAATTTCTACTTCATTCTTTACACTCTTCATTAAGCATACTGGAGTGATGGCTGTGTGTTTTCGTACGTCACCAAAATCTGCATGTAATGCACAGTTTGCTTCGTTGTTAATCCATACTTTATCATTTTCTGTTAACGTTGATGCTAGTTGCTTGACAAACGGACGCATTTCTTCGTACGGATGAAATATGGGATTGACGCCTTCGTCGTGTAGCTGTTGTTCTGCTTCAGGTGTAAGTCTTGACTTGTCGACAAAGAAGTGAAGCTCTTGAAGCGTTATGATTACATATGCAAAGAAGACTGGATTGTAGGCAATATCTGATCCTCTAAGATTGAGTAGATATGCTACCTCATCTAGAGCAGTTATTACCAAAACAGTTGCTCCATTTTTCACCATTGCTTCCCGACAGAGTTCTACTTTTTCTCCAGCTTTCTTTCCTGTATATTTTAATGTTTGAGGTACAATTTTATTTTTTGGAATTGCTGGTCGTTCGTCACCCCAAACTTGGTCTACCAAATTCTCTTGCAGTGGAAGTAGAGAATGACCAGCAGTTGTTAATGTTGTATGTAATGTTAACCAGACGTTGTAACTCAATAAACTGGGATCTGCACCCACGGTAGACTTAGGTGGTAAATTTTTAGCCAACCATTCAGCTTGCGTAGGTGTTCCTATGACACCTTCTTTCATTAAAATCCATGCATCTGGAGGATCCAATTCGGACAAAGCTTGGGCAAAGTATCGTCCATCTGTCCAAAGTAATGCTTGATTGGCAGTGATTATGGCTGTACCAAGGGATCCTTTGAATCCAGATATAAATTTACGACGTTCATCAGCCTCTCTCAGATACTCTGATTGATGAGCATCCTCAGTATTTACTATCACAGCTTGAATGCCTTTTGCCTTGAGCCCACCAACTGCTACAGATTCCATCAACTCTCTCAGCTTTGCCAGCTTCATTGCTCCACTAAGTCGCGTCATTTTACTGAATTTAGAAGAAATCTTTCACCAAAGAAACTTCTGATAAAATGATTTATCTACAAAAGATTTATAAGACACAATGTGTAGGTTAACCGAGAGAATTTCTTCAAAGGATCAAGAACCACAAGCCACTTCGAGGACTTGAATTAGTTACGATAATTGATCCAATGTACTCTTATCACATGTTATCGGTCGTTCAAATAATAATTATTGATAGTACTCTGTACTCGCTATGATTAATCAGACGATATCACGTTTTATCCAGAGATGATTGCTGGATACCAAGCCATCTTACATACAGGTTTCGGAGGCAACAATGCACTGAGAAAGCTAAACTGCTTCGTCATATATTGTGACCAAAGAGAGAAATCGAAAAGTTTTGTTCAAGGAATATAATTTTCTTGACTTCCATGAGAACCGGTGCAGGATTATATTTTACCTCTGTATTTATTTCTTATATTTGCTAATTCACGTTTTCGAAACAATTGTATGAATTGGGATATGAAATATTCATTTGAGTTTGAAAACTTCTCGCGCGGTCTGAATTTGTTCCCCATTGATCAGCTGATCAGCTTCGGAGCTACGTGCAACGCAAAGCAGTCTTCATGACAGCGTGCGAGATCGGAGTATTAGTGTAAATAGGATACGTTTTTCTACGACTTGTATTATTTTATAATCATATAAATATTCATAATAGTGATCGTTTGATGAAACGGAAGATTGGCACACTCTCCACTTACCGATGCTAAGAGACTGAGTACGTGTTATTAAAAATTTGTAAAAATCTTTTATTAAGTTATTTCGTTTGGACTTTCAGAAATAAAATGTTGAATGTAACGAGATACTGCACGAGAACGGTGACAAGGTGCACCTTTGGAAAGCCACAGCATGTTAACAGGTCCCTGTTTGCGACTGTACCCAGGAAACCAGTGACAAATACTAGTTTTACATTTTTGCACAGAGTCCCATCACAGTTAGGAAAGGTATTCCGATACTGACTCATTTGATAATATGTGTTACACAGGTTTTATATGAATTAACGTCATTACAGATTCAAGCTTTGTTCAGACAAACTGGCACCATTGCTGTAAGCTATGCATCGAAAGTGAGTGCAAAGTCCGATAAGATTGTGGGCTCATGGATGCTCACATGTAGCGGCATGGTCTTCATTGCAGTAGTATTAGGTACATTTGGCTATGTCATTTTCTACTATTG
>JARPRH010000744.1:246763-259215 GCA_031763665.1 Calameuta haemorrhoidalis
CGACACTCTCGTTCATTAGCGTCCGATGTTTGGCAGTCAGAGCGTCGACCGAACGAAGCTTATAAAGTTCCATATATGTATATTTTACATACGCGTCGACCTGAGTCTCCTCACGATTTATTATCGCAACCGTAAACACGTGAGTCCACATGTAGCGACAGTTTGCCAGCCCTACGAAGAGACTTCCGGAATCCCGTCCGTTTTGTATTTCCCAAGGAAACCTCGAACAACTCGCATAAATTTATCCGATCAGTTTTTGGGCTGGTCCACATGAAGTCGTCGAGTGGCGGGGGTCCGTAGGGACCCCTCACTGGTCCGTCGTCTCACTTTGTCAAAACTACCCTTAGGACCTGAATCTCATTGCTGACCCGTGCAAGCATTCAGCTGACTTTTACAATGTCGATCTCTACATCCCCTAAACCCATCAGTAGCTGAGACCCTCTGCTTCTTTTTTATTCATCTCTTTCTCTCCTGACTCCATCTCTTCGTCTCTCTCCTCTGGACGGATCTTCAAATGGTAAACCACGTGTTCGACACCTTACAGCCAATGCTCAACCAGTGGACCAAGCATTTTCCTTTTCCACTTGGACTCTCTACAAAAGCATATCAAACTCCAAGCACCCGTCCTGCCACCTGGTGGATGTTAGAGGAAGCTAAAAATAAAAGTAGACAAGGATATAAAACGTTATCTAGCTGCATTATATCTATGCCGTATACACTGAACACGTGACCAGCGGCTTATCACCAAGTCAATTTTCCAAACGGTCATGGTCGTGCAGATCAACGCTCAAGGCTGTTGAAATTTACGTACTCTTTGTAGCTGATAGTAGAGTGACGTCACTGGTACCACTAAAGGGGTTGGACCGGAGTCCCGATGTTGCTGGTGTTAACATCGGAGGACCTTGGTGTCCAGGGTGTTCAGGGGGGGGAGGGTGTTGGCAGTAATGTCAGTGCAGCCAACGAAAAAGACAGCCCGTGCTGTCTGCATCGTTGCGGTTCTCGAGGGGGAGGGGATAGAAATAGGGGTTGAATATGTTTCGAGCCATTCCGGAGAGGAACGCAGCGCCACAAAACCACCCCTATATCACCTTGCGGTTTCGGTTATAGTGCGGAGCCGTGAGAGGCTTCGGACACAGTCCAGTAAACCACCCCTAGAATATATTATACTACTGGCGGCTCTGCGCTGCTACGATGAACCATACGTTGGTCAGTACGAGAAAGGCTCGTAAATTTTTCTCTTAAAAGGAAGAGCCAAAGGCGTCGTGACGCCTGCTATCCGATCTTTTACTACGTTTCGCTTTTACGTGTTGATCCGCAAGGGATGAAACCCAAGACACCTGTTAACTAGTCCGAGACAATAGGGATGATTAGTTATTGAACGGTCTTCGGTACTGTATATAGATCGGTGACTTACTCTCTATAGATATATAAATCAGGCGTCGGGACGCTCGTGGCGTCGACATCCCTTAAAATGTATTATAGCGATTTCTGACAGACGCAGCCATTATATGTCTTTACGGGGCTCTTTCAAGATTTACAGTCGAGGACCTGCTCCCTCTTTCTACCCCTTAGATAATTTCATTGGCAGCTGCTGATTCTCGCGGTACTAAGGGCTCTGTTTAAGGGTTGCTCGCCAAAGGGGTTAATTTACCATGAAAATTAACGAAAAACTCTTCTCGCTACCAGGAGGTCCGTCGCGTTTAATTTCAGGAATTAATGTTCTACAACTTGTCATAGTACGTCGCTACCAACCCTTGCGGCAACTACCCTTAGTCCATTTTACTCGCAACAGTGAAAAGCAGCGACCACAGTGGTTAATTCGTCGATTGTCAGACAGGCGCGCCGAATTCCTACAAACCGCGAGGAACTGGGTTGAAAACGCGTTCACCGTGTTCCCAAAGTACATATAATTTGTCCGTGTTATAATTTCATCCCCTGTCGTTGCACCCCCGTTGGATCCAGCTGCACTACCCTGACGTCGCTAATCGGGAGGACGATGCAGTGAATCCTGGTAACGGTGCATGCAGTTATCGTACTGCTATTAGGATATTGGTTCAATGGGGTGTTGAGTTCGATTAGGATGGACCATAGATTTCCATAGATGGTCTGGTCCATTTGGCATCCGCTGCCGAAATTAGAATTGGCCATAATATTCAACCATGATGCTTTTCCAGGCCCTGCTTTGGTCCATCCTATTTTTCGATCGAATTTGGGCGCGTTTCAAATATTCATCCGCCCGTTAATTTGTCCGCTCAACCCTGCGTCTGTCTATCGATATGGGAGTCAAGTAAAGCACGTGAGCCACGATATCGGGGAATTACCTAGTATCGATATATATTGGTACTGAGTATGGTAAATCGAGGGTAGATCAATAATTCGTGATGAGCCTCATAGCAGAGGGTTGTCTAGCTAGATGGCAACGATAGTGCCGGGATGAAAATGGTGGTTGGTAACAATGCTGCCAAGGACCGGCTCACCGAACCAGGGTATTAATCCATGGTGAATTAAATCACGTTCAAGCTGTAATAAAGTCCAGTTATCGTTGTTCAACCGTGTGAAGGGCGGAGAGGGTTGGGTATATAGGGAAGAGACGTAGGCAAACTGCCAGGGTAAACCAGCTCAAAATCCAGGGCGAATTCGCATCGGTGGTGAACTAACCAAGCGTTGGCTGTAATATTAAAAATATGTAAATTACCTGTACGTACAGTGAATGACGCTGTAGAGTCGGGAGATAAGTTGTGTGGATGAAAAATGGAAAATTCGATAGCAGTGCCTGCGTGTACCTGGTCAGGTGTGTATTTCGTGGGGGATGAAAAGGGGAGCAGAGGGGGAGGTCATGAGGGGTCGAGGGTAGTAAATAGTTCGTATAGCAGGTAGAGGGAGTTTCGAGCACGTTTTCGGTCTGGGCCCTGTGGTGCCGGTTATAAATTCTGGGCTTCGGACGTGCAGGGGTTGGGACTTTGGTCAGGGGTGGTTTCTTCTTTCCCCGGAGGTTCCCTGAGAGGGTAGTTACCCTCGCATGCTCCTAATGTCCAGGTCGAAGCGACATGCAGGGCCGTACCAAGGACTCGTGTGCAAATATTAAGTTCTCGAAAAAGGTAACCTCGCGGCCCATTTACAGTGGTTGTTTACCCTTACGGCTCTACGTGCTTCGAATGGTCCTTTTGGGATTTCGCCATTTTTTTTTCACCCCTCTGAATTTCCAATATCTGGTCGGATGAGACTTTCTTTTTTGTTTCACGATCTTTCGCTCTTCTTTTCTTGCTTTTTTTCTCCGCTACGTGCACCAATTTTTTTTTCATCCCCCACCCTTATTATCTCGCTGGCAATTTTTTGTCTTGGCAAATTCAGCATGATTTACTTTGAGATAGAAAATCGAGGAAAGGAGAAGAGTAAACGAAGCTCAATGCCATAAGGATCAAACAGAAAGAGGGGGTGGATCTTGAGGATGCCTAAGAACCAGCATCCCCTGGACCAGTCGATAAATAATACAAGCAGTTCAGAATTGGACCGTATACCTTGTGTACACTGTGTAACCATTGAGATGTGTGATTCCAGACATCACATGGTACAACAGGGTGTTACGTTGCTTCCTGTCGCACATTCGTCTTCCAGCATCCTCCCTTATCTCGGCGCGTTGACGTTGATACGGAGGGGGTGGTTTCTGGCTAGAGGCTCCTGCCTCGAGACAGCCCTATTGCTTTCGCCTAATCTCGCTAATCTGCTCTGCGCAGATTTGGCTTGATGTCCCAAACCCCCTTTATCTATTCCGATAGTAACTCACCCCTGTAGAGACTTAACAGTCGAGCCATCCCTTGGGATTGAGATTAAGGTAGGTATGGTCGCCCGTTAAACGTCCGCCGGATGTGTCTGCGGAGCAACCAGCTTTCACTAACTGGTCCATGCATTCGCTAATCATCCCCTCGAAATTATTAGAGATTCCTCCTCTTCGTTTCAACCCCTTGCGCGAACTTCCTTGCAGTCTATTATTATTATTTGAGGTTATTCCATTAATTTTTATTCCTCCCAACATTGGATGGTCTGGCTCATCCGAACAGCCATGGACCAGCACGTCGCTTAAAGTGACTTCCGGAAGTCTGAACCAACCAAGGTGGAAGTAACCACTGAACTAAAAGTCCCTCGACTTTCACGTTTCTACCTAAAAGTTTCGACGCTCGACGTCGGTGGCGTCCACGGCGAAAAGCGGGATATTTACCAAGAGCGATCCTCCCGAGTAATCTTCTCCGATGACCTTCGAACTCTTCTCGAGTTCCCAGTGAATCCCTGAACGTCGTCTGCTACCTTAATGAGTTTCCCAGTTAAATCCTCGCTAAATCTCCTCCAATTTCTTCTCAATCTGGATGACATTCAACCCTTATTATCTTCCTGACTTACAATTGGATATATATATATATAACCTACATATCGTACCTTATCTTGCCAGTAGGTCTGTATAATCCTAACGGGGAAATCCTGTATTAGTAGATACATAGCACGTGGGTGATTTTATAACCAGATATGATTATAAAATAAAGGGGTGAATTTATCATCCCCGTTGGTCCGATCGGATAGCGACAAAAGTTTTATAATTAAGTGGCCAAGCGAAGTCAAGGTAGGTTAGGTTGATGGAAAACTCATATTCGATTGTCGGATAAGAGGTTACGGAGGTCATCAAAATCATAGGCGGACTTCCCGACCTACTAATTCCCTTGCAATTATTATAATTTACAGAATCGCGAATTTAAATAAAAACCGTCTTGTTACTGTCCGTCTGTCTGATTACAGCAGTACCATTACTACTAGATCCGTGTTAACGTTCACAGACTCTATTCGTATAAGGATTGATTCTCAATCTAGGTATTTTAATATCTCTAAATTTTCAACGTTTCTAACTACCAACACTTTCCTGAAGCTTTCTGCCCCCCCCCCCCCATCTCACCCTAGTGAGATCCGATAAGGGCAATTCCGGTAAATAAATATTGACGAGATGCGAAATCCAGCCGAATGCCGTTGCTCCTCTCGCTATCGCGCCTCCTGGAAAATGTACTATATTTAGCCAGGGTGTCACGAACCGGAAGTCGGAAGTCGCAACTTGAAGAAGCCAAGGATGCAGTTCCAAGACTGGATCTTGGAGACTATACAACTGCCGCTGCTCTAAAGCCAAGAGTGGCAAGCCTGTATAGCAACTAAGTAATTTGACTGGAAACTGAATCCCAGCGAACCCATCTCTCCGGCTTGAAGACTCTCAGAACTTGACGTGCTGCTTCTCTTCAGCTCTCACGCATACGTGAAGCGTAGGTTGAATCAATAAAAAGCAAAAATATGTCCATATATAATAAAATCTAAAAAAAAATATTTCCCTAGAACAACTAATATAAGGATTTTTTTAAATTGAAGAATGCAGGATCCATAAATTTATTTTTGGACCCTTGTTCAGAGTACCAACCCGAAGGAACCCATTGCAAAGATTGCTAGAAAAATCCGTATCCACCTCGGACCAAGTGCTGCCAACCTCTCAGGATCTGTCTCTAAAATAGTCTGGACCTCACCTTGGTGAACGTAAGGGTCGCTATTGGCGGCAGACGTGGCAGATTCGGATAGTAGAAACTCCCAGCGGGATGAGCAGGATAGCGTGACGTGATCCTGTAGGCTATTCCCTGAGGTTGGGTGGGCCAGTTCGCCGCGGTAAAGGTGAATCCATTGTCCGTCCCACCGTCCAAGGGGTCGAGCTGATAAAAACAGGTCAAACACCTACGTTACCATACGTTCAGGAGCGTATAAAGAAATCCAAAGTACCTGTCCGACTGTATGAAAGGGGTGCGGGAAAATGTGAAATTTCCGTACCAGACCCTCCTCTACAGTCATAAATTATACAGGGTGACTTTACTTAAATCATAATAATAAAAGCAAACAAATAAATTACCTCCACAGTGACGGTGTCCACCCAGTTACCCTCGACGCAGAGCTGAAAAGAGTCCACCCCGATGAACCAGTCGGGGCTGGGGTTAATTCTCGCCATGATGCTAATAAGGGTGTGGTTTCCGTCCAGGAAGGCTCTAGCGATGCTGGTGCCCTCACCCTGGGGAACGGGGGGTCCCGTGAACGAGTGAAGAGTGCTAGGGGAATCCCCGCCGGTGTCCAGACCATCCGCTCGGCCACTCTCGACATACTGTCTGGCGCCCAAGGAGAGACGTTCGCCCAGCCGGTACAGAGTATAGGAGGAATCATGGGTCCGACCTGAAACAGATGAGTATTCATGTAGATATATAGTGTGTGCATGATAACTCTGAAACGCGTTACCATAGCTCGGGTCCTTGTATAGGACATATCCCTAGCTTGATTTACGTATGTAACTATACTGTGATATTGTGTGTAAGCTAACGATATAAGTTAGTCTTAGGATGCAGGCAACCGTAATCGCGTGTCTCGGGGCATTCTAGTCCTTTACGAGGGAATCCGAGCCAAATCCTATACAAATTAATGAAGTTTCCCCATATCCGTCTAGCAATTGTGCACGGTTATACTGGTACCGTTATAACGTCGAAGGTCGACTGAAACTAGAATCAGGCAGACGAGAAAATAATTGTATTAGGAATTATAACTAAACGTTGGGATCAAAGACAGGCAGGATCCATGAAACCGGTTGAAGTGAATTTTTACGGTATTAATGCTGGCCCGTAGTTCGGAAGAGTCTTTGAAATCCTAGGGATCTTTTCGTTTGAGATGAACTTTCAGGGAGGGCAAAGTGCGAAAACGTGGAATAAGATAACACGTTGGTTCTGAAAGATAAAAAAAAAGAGTCTAGAATAAAAAGCAGGAGGGGTTCTAAAGTAGAGAGGAAATTTCAAACGCCAGAGCACTCGCATCCTACCGATAAACTGGAGAACGTCCGAGGCGCCGGAAGCTGGCCGAGATAGGTGAATTAATGCACCCGGCCTGAATTTATAGCCAATTAATGCACCACTCGAGTCCTGCCGAGAGCTCAGAAATATACGGGGCTGCTCGTGAAGAATGTCCTTGTGCCTTGACGCACCCAGGCGACCCTTAGATTTCTCTCAGCTCTCTGGTCTTTTATTCGCTGGTTCTGCTGAGACTGTACTCGTGTAGGATCAAATAGCCATATTCGTGGACCATTGTCAGGACTAGGGTCAAAATGATCCTAACAGCGCCAAAGATCAATTCGATGTATTGGGCTAGGGGAAAAAAATTTTTAAATCGACAGCAACTCCCAAAGCTTCCACCCATTTATGCTAGGGGATTTTTTTGATTGGGTTGGTGGTTATTAATCCTCGTACATGCTGTTCGGATCAATTGCCAGCTCTGGTGCATGTGACGTGTACCGGATGTCTCTCGTGAGTGAATATCCTGATTCCCTAGATACACGTAGGGTGGGGCAGAGGAGAGACAGAGGATAAATCGCAACAACCACCGGATAAATCTCAGGCTGTCCTAACCTTTGTCGAGGGTGTAAACACATTGGAGCTGTCATGGCGTTTCTCTCTTGTAACCATGTGGGGGGTTGTACGTGTTTAAAAGGGGGTGGAAAAGCAACCGAGCACTAGGGTTGTTCTTGGTCTGCGTTTAGTTAAAGGGGGGGACAGTGAGTATCGGGGTCGTACCGCCGCAATCCTGCCGTATTCGGAATGGACTTAATTAGTTGCAAAATTAGCGAAAACCACTGACCGTGGGGGATACATAGTTTGGTTGCGGACAGCTGGTGAAAGGGGATGCGAGGATTATATAGGGAGTTGGGATAATAGGGGATGAAAAAAGGGGTAAGAAAAAAAGGAAGTTATAAACAGTGACAGACGAGTGGCGTCGTCGACTATGCTTGGTCCTTGTTGGTCCTGGTGGACGTGTGACGATCCAACCTCGAAATTACCAGAGAGAAAATATTCAAGGACCTTGCGAACGGGTCCTTTGGAATAAGGGTGGACTTGACTTAATTTCACTAAAATTCGTAGCCCACTAATTGCATTAATTAATCGCGAATCCGCCTATGATCGCACGATTTGAGGCTTCGTTTCTTCCGATGCTCGGAGGGGATGAATTCATAATCCCTGAAGTCGAGGGTCTCTCTCATGAAAATGATCTCGCTGAAGGTCCTGGACCTAGAACGGGGACGTGGATGCTGGATGGAGGACCATTCCCGAATGGCCAAAAGTTTGGCAACCCAGGAAAGAATTGCATTCAAGGTGCCTGGGGTTTTCTGGTCGTTTGTTCTGGAATCCAGGGGTGTTGGGTAATCAGGCCCCCCATCAGGGTCCGCATCATCGCACCCTCTATCGAGGCTCGTCAGACTAGCGACAAAATTCCCAACAATTACCGGATAACAAAGGGGGCACGAGTACAATATCGAGCTGTAATTAGTGAAGGGTTGGCTAACTTCTCACTCATAGATGTCGGCGGCGTAGAACGTCAAAGGGTGGATCAAGGGTGAGAAACAGAGGGGAAGGCGGGGGGGGGGGGCAATGATCGAGGGTTCCACCAGTGATAACGATGGAAGGAGCTGTATTCAATGAGTGAGAAGCAAAGTCAGCCAGTCCCCCGTCGCAGTCCCCCAACCAAGAACAAACAGCCACCGCTTGACAAATAGTAGCTGTTGGCTTTTGGCAAAAGGGGTTGTTGGCATTTCGCAATACTAAATTTGCAAAGGGTATAACGACGGAATAGGCACAGCATTGTAAAATGGCAGAGTAAGTACAGTACGGGGTAGGACAAGGGGGGTTCCTGGGGCTTTTAGCAGCCGACAGGAGCCTGATTGAAATAAAGACGAAATTGATAAATTTCCAAAGCGAGTTCAGTGGGCCGTACAGACGGCTGCTGCCAAGGGCGACCCGAGAAAGACGATTGGGTAGAGGAGCGAGACGATTCCGAAGGGTAGCAAATGGTGGAAGCTTTGGCGAACGAGTTTCAAATGAATTGTAAATGTTCTCAGTCGAACCTATCGGAGCAACCATATTATCTTCGAGGAGTGAATTCCTAGTGAGAGACGGTTCCCCGGGTTACGCTCTGACACGTCAGTTCATCACCAGTTTCTAACCAGTTCTCAACAAATTCTCTCGCCAGTTCTTCATGGTTCCACGTGGCAGTTATTCACTGGCTCACTCCCCCTCTCCCCCCCTTTAACCCCATCAACCCCACCGAAGCTGCCACCAAAAACAACTTTTCAACTTTTCCTCCCTCTCGCATCCCCCCTCGTCCACGAAGTCACTCACTCACAGGCTTACCCTCCTGGACCCCCACTCAGGAACCCCTTCTACTCCAGTAATTCCATCTCTGGTCCGCTCCCGATTTCCTGTGGTTCGCCACACTTCCCGGCTCTACAATCGATTATCCCGAATTATACGTAGACCTTCCTCCCACGCGTTTCTCCAGCCCCCCCAAAACCACCCCTAGCAAGAGAGAGAGAGAGGACTGGAATTCTGGCATCGGTACCGACCCAGGTCTCCTCTAACAGCGCGAGCACCGGAGCATCAGGATACTCGCGTGTTGCTTCGCCTTTGAAGGAGTTAATGGAGCGACGCGAACGTTTGCCCCCTACCTTGGCAAACCACCCCTCCCGAGCCACCCCCTCAGTCTCCCTGCACGAGTTTCTCTGCCAATGCCAGTTCGCTAACCATACCGAAATAATACCCACGAATCCTTACATTCCCACATATCCCGTGTATCCTCGAGCATCCATATACCATAAATCCACCCTTACTTATTAGGCATCCAGATATACCTACCCTTATCTAGATACCTGGAGTACATGTCGCCTAAGCTCAAAACTGAATTTCAGAGACAACCCCGATGGGAACTTCCTGAAACTTGCCTGATGCTAACTTGGCTTGAACTCTCGTTAACGCACCCGATATATATGTGTATATATATATATACGCACACTTAGTTAGGGGTGCGCGTGTCTCACCAGGAAGACGTCAACCCCTAAGATCCCTATGATATCCTCGCAATATGTTCATGAGATGTTGGCGAGCTGTTAGCGACATGACGCGTCGACCGCATTCTGGCACCCAGATGAATGTCTGATCTGGCTGCTTGGATGGGAGAGCAGGGTGAGTCAGACGGGGGTTGTTGAGGATGTCACGCCAGGGTTGAACAGTAAAAAAAAAGGGAACGCGTTTCCCTTGCGAAAGGATAACCCAATTCTCGGAAATTCAAGTCGCATCTCCATCCGAGTATCTAGGCGTCCCAGCATCCCTTTCGGTTCTTTTCTTTCCTCTCCCTTTTCACCGAGCGTAAAAGGGATGCTTTGATAAATGACGCTTCCACTACTTTCCGTGAAACAGCAATGCCCCGGTGGCCGGTAGTACATTTCTCTTGTACGTATATGTATACCTATATATAATTTATATATGTGGAATATCGTACATATATACTACATGATATGTGTAAATTTATACGTATCAACGAGATAACGGTCCGTGCAATAACGGTCAACCAATTGAAGGCGGTTATTCGGCAGCCGTGTTAATTTTAATTAAAACCATAACTCGCCACGTTCGATTAAAAAAGAGAGAGAGAGAGAAAGAGAAAGAAGTGAACAGGGAAAAGAGCGAGAGAATCAAATGGCTCCTGGTACGGTTTGAAATTAGCGAATTTTCCAAATCCACGAATTACGCCTTCGGCTAGCCGAAATTCCAGGTTCCACGTTCCCTACAGTCCATATACGATATTCCTGTATTCCAGGAGATAAAACGGGGAACGAGGGTGTGACCACTCGTTTAAACCAGGAAATGAAAATTCATTCGAGCTGCTTCCTCGGAAATGGTGATTATCGAGTAAACGAGATTGGCTGACGAGTCATTACCGTATATGACTATTTTTATCATCGGTTACAGGCCACTATTGGGAAACTGCCTGTACTACCCTATAATACCTGTACTACCATTAATTACTGGTAAAAACGATAGTACCAGGTACGGACTATAATACAGACCTCATAACTGGTTTCAGGCAGAGGAAAGAGTACAGAGAGATAAAACAAGCAAGGACGAACGAACCGGCAACAGGGCAGAGGGTAAAGGCGGGAAAATAAAAAATTCGAAAGCAATAATTGGCTGGTCTGTGGATTTATCGGGAATAATAATTAATTTGGCGTAAAGCCGCATAAATTATGAACAGTGAATACAAGCCATAGCCGGGATTCCGTGTGCGCGGTTGCCTGTTGGCCCGTTCGGTTGGCCATTCTGCACCGGCCTCAGCCCCTAACCAGAGATAGCAGCCAGCAGGGCTTGAATGAGTGGTTCGAAACAGCGAGCAAACAAACGGGCCCCTAACGAACTGCCGCGCTATGCAAATACGTATTATGGCACAATGTCCCGTAACGTTTAAATGGTCCGCATTAGCTTGGGTACTGTCAACTCCCCCCGCCACCCCCAGGGGAACCAACTTCCCGATCCCATAATGGGCGACTCGGTCTCCCGCTACCACTACTATCTCGACCACAGGACTAGTACGTCATCACTATTGTGTTTCTTCCTCTAACTTTCCTCTCTGCACACTCTAGAAATAACAATCCCACCCGTTAGAAAAAGTTTAAGTAAAACTTTGACTTTAGCCCATTTCGGTATCTCCTGGTATAGTACTGGATGACAGCTGTCTGGGCCCACACGGTTCTATAATAATGCTTATTTCACTCGAGATGGCACGTTAGCGATGCAGCTTTGACGTCGTTTCGCGTACCGACTGTTTCCAAGTGCTTCCGCTCGTTTTCCCGGTTCCGCATCGTTTCCTTCTTCCACCGACTGCCGACTGGTACTTAATGGAGAATTAGTTGAGAAGCTCGTTACTCGCGGAATTTTGCCTTGTGTCGTGTCTGATGCCTGCTTAGGTGTCACTTCCGGTCTTGAAGTCTCACTGGGTGACTCGACGTCCATTCCGATTGGACTTTCCATACGTATTGAGTATAAAGTATCTAGGGAATTTCTGGGCGTAGTTGACTGCTCTGTTAATTCCCTAGACAGGCTAGGCAATGCTACGTTACAGTCAGAAGTCAGCGGCGAGAGAAAGAGAGAGAGAGAGAGAATGCAGTAAAGTCAAAGTCCAGGACGGAGAAGGATGTAACGAAAAGAGCTAAGGGACATGGAGTAAAAGGCATAAAAGGGATAAAAGGGTTAAATTATGGGGTTCTGCCTCTCTATCTCGGAAACGTTAGCCACTTATGCACAGAACATTTAACTCCATTCTAGGGGCTGCGACGGCGACGTTTTCGCAGTATCCGCACTGCTACGTACTTATATAGATGGGAACGTAATACGTAGTACGTAGCTCACCGGGTGGGATAGACGAAGAGAGAAAAAGATAATGTTCCTGTGCGATAGAGAGAGATGGACTCTCTATAGGTATCTACGTACAGGGTCAGGGGGTACAGAGGTTATTTCGCGACGCGCACACAAATGTAAATGGATGCTGGAGCTCTCTCCGTGTAATTTCGTGTACAAGCTGTA